>PVKP010004117.1:0-101100 GCA_004027715.1 Plecturocebus donacophilus | reverse complement strand
TATTCTCTTTGTAGCAATTGTGAATGGCAGTTTGTTCTTGATTTGGCTCTCTTTAAGTCTGTTATTGGTGTATAGGAATGCTTGTGATTTTTGCACATTGATTTTGTATCCTGAGACTTTGCTGAAGTTGCTTATCAGTTTCAGGAGATTTTGGGCTGAGACAATGGGGTCTTCTAGATGTACAATCATGTCGTCTGCAAATAGAGACAATTTTAGTTCCTCCTTTCCTATTTGAATACCTTTTATTTCTTTTTCTTGCCTGATTGCTCTGGCTAGAACTTCCAGTACTATATTGAACAGGAGTGGTGAGAGAGGGCATCTTTGTCTTTTGCCAGATTTCAAACAGAATGCTTCTAGTTTTTGCCCATTCAGTATGATATTGACTGTGCGTTTGTCATAAATAGCTTCTATTATTGTGAGATGCATTCTGTCGATACCTAGTTTATTGAGAGTTTTTAGCATGAAGCCTGTTGAATTTTGTCGAAGGCCTTCTCTGCATCAGTTGAGATAATCATGTGGTTTTTGTCTTTGGTTCTGTTTATGTGGTGAATTACATTTATAGACTTGCGTATGTTGAACCAGCCTTGCATCCCCGGGATGAATCCTACTTGATCATGATGAATAAGCTTTTTGATGTGCTGTTGCAATCGGCTTGCCAGTATTTTATTGAAGATTTTTGTATCTATGTTCATCATGGATATTGGCCTGAAGTTTTCTTTTCTTGTTGAGTCTCTCCCGGGTTTTGGTATCAGGATGATGGTGGTCTCATAAAATGATTTGGGAAGGATTCCCTCTTTTTGGATTGTTTGGAATAGTTTCAGAAGGAGTGTTACCAGCTCCTCTTTGTATGTCTGGTAGAATTCGGCTGTAAACCCATCTGGACCTGGGCTTTTTTTCAGTGGTAGGCTCTTAATTGCTGCCTCTACTTGAGCCCTTGTTATTGGTCTATTCAGGGTTTCAACTTCTTCCTGACTTAAGTTTGGGAGGGTGCAAGTGTGCAGGAATTTATCCATTTGTTTCAGGTTTACTGGTTTATGTGCATAGGGTTGTTTGTAGTCATCTCTGATAGTGGTTTATATTTCTGTGTAATCTATGGTGATATCCCCTTTATCTTTTTTTATCGCATATATTTGATTCTCCTCTCTTTTCTTTGTTATTTGTCTGGCTAGTGGTCTATTTTGTTGATCTTTTCAAAAAACCAGCTCCTGGATTTATTAATTATTTGAAGGGTTTTTTCTGTCTCTATTTCCTTCCATTCTGCTGTGATCTTAGTTATTTCTTGTCTTCTGCTAGCTTTTGAGTTTTTTTGATCTTGCTCCTCTAGCTCTTTCAATTTTGATGATAGGATGTCAATTTTAGACCTTTCCTTGCTCCTCATATGGGCATTTATTGCTATGAATTTCCCTCTAGACACGACTTTAAATGTGTCCCAGAGATTCTGGTACATTGTGTCTTCGTTCTCGTTGGATTTCGAAAACATCTTTATTTCTGCCTTCATTTCATTGTTTATCCAGTCAACATTCAAGATCCAGTTGTTTGGTTTCCATAGAGTTGTGCAGTTCTGAGTTAGTTTCTTAATCCTGAGTTCTAATTTGATTGTACTGTGGTCTGAGAGACTGTTTGTTATGATTTTCATTCTTTTGCATTTGCTGAGGGTTGATTTACTTCCAGTTATGTGGTCAATTTTAGAGTAGCTGTGGTGTGGTCCCGAGAAGAATATATATTCTGTGGATTTGGTGTGGAGAGTTCTGTAGATGTCTATTAGGTCTGCTTGGTCCAGATCTGAGTTCAAGTCCTGGATATCCTTCTTAATTTTCTGTCTCGTTGGTCTGTCTAATATTGACAGTGGAGTGTTAAAGTCTCCCACTATTATTGTGTGGGAGTCTAAGTCTCTTTCTAGGTCATTAAGAGCTTGCTTTATGTATCTGGGTGCTCCTGTATTGGGTGCATATATATTTAGGATCGTTAGCTCTTGATGCATTGATCCTTTTACCATTATGTAATTCGCTTGTCTCTTTTGATCTTTGTTGGTTTAAAGTCTATTTTAACAGAGACTAGCATTGTAACTCCTGCTTTTTTTACTCTCCAATTCCTTGGTAAATTTTCCTCCATCCCTATATTTTGAGCCAATGTGTATCCTTGCATGTGAGATGGGTTTCTTGGATACAGTACACCAATGGGTTTTGACTTTTTATCCAATTTGCCAGTCTGTGTCTTTTGATTGGGGCATTTAGCCCATTTACATTTAAGGTTAATATTGTTATATGTGAATTTGTTCCTGTCATTTTTGATGCTAGCTGGCTACTTTGCCTGTTAGTCGATGCAGTTTCTTCATTGTGTTGATGATCTTTACCATTTGGTATGTTTTTGGAGTGGCTGGTACTGGTTATTCCTTTCTATGTTTAGTGCTTCTTTCAGGAGCTCTTGTAAGGCAGGCATGGTGGTGATGAAATCTCTAAGCAACTGCTTGTTCACAAAGGATTTTATTTTTCCTTCACTTATGAAGCTTAGTTTGGCTGGATATGAAATTCTGGGTTGAAAGTTCTTTTCTTTAAGGATGTTGAATATTGGCCCCCGCTCTCTTCTGGCTTGTAGGGTTTCTGCTGAGAGATCTGCTGTGAGTCTTATGTGCTTCCCTTTGTGGGTAACCCGACCTTTCTCTCTGGCTGCCCTTAGCATTTTTTTCCTTCATTTCAACCCTGGTGAAGCTCACAATTATGTGCCTTGAGGTTGCTCTTTTTGAGGAACATCTTCATGGTGTTTTCTGTATTTCCTGGACTTGAATATTAGCCAGCTTTGCTATGTTGTTGAAGTTCTCCTGGATAATATCCTGAGGAGTGTTTTCCAGCTTGGATTCATTCTCTCCATCACATTCAGATATACCTATCAAACGTAGATGAAGTCTTTACACATAATCCCATATTTCTTGGAGGCTTTGTTCATTTCTTTTCACTCTTTTTTCTCTCATCTTGCCTTCTCATTTTATTTCATTGAGTTGATCTTCAATCTCTGATATCCTTTCTTCTGCTTGTTCGATTTGGCTATTGAAACTGTGTATGCTTCCCGAAGTTCTTGCGTTGCGTTTTTCAGCTCCATCAATTCTTTTATGTTCTTCTCTAAGCTGTTTATTCTCTTTAGCATTTCATCAACCCTTTTTTCAAAGTTCTTAGTTTCTTTGCATTGGGTTAGAACATGTTCTTTTAATTCAGAAGTTTATTATCCACTTTCTGAAGCCTGTTTCTATCAATTCATCAGACTCATTCTCCATCCAGCTTTGTTCCCTTGCTGGTGAGGAGTTGTGATCCCTTGGTGGAGGAGAGACATTCTGCTTTTGGGTGTTTTCATCCTTTTGGCACTGGTTTCTTCCCATCTTTGTGTATTTATCTAGCTGTGGTCTTTGTAGTTGGTGACTTTTGGATAGGGTTTCTGAGTAGACATCCTTTTTGTTGATGATGAAGTTATTTCTTTCTGTTTTTTAGTTTTCCTTCTAACAGGCCCCTCTGCTGTAGGACTACTGGAGGTCCACTCCAGACCCTGCTTGCCTGGGGACCACCTGAGGTTGCTGCAGAACAGTAAGGGTAGCTGCTAGTTTCTTCTTCAGTTATCTTTGTCCCTGAAGGATACCCACCAGATGTCAAGCCTGAACTCTCTTTTATGAAGTGTCTCTTTGGATATATGGGGGTGGGGGAGCTGCTTGAAGAGACAGTCTGACCCTTATAGGAGCTCAGGTGCTGAGCTATGAGCTCTGTTGTTCTGTTCAAAGCTTCTGGGCAGGTATGCTTAAGTCTGCTGCAGCAGAACTCATAACTGCCTTTTTTTCCCACAGTGCTCTGTCCTGCGAAGGTGGGGCTTTATTTATAAGTTCCTGATGTGCTGTTGCCTTTTTTCAGAGATGCCCTGCCCAGCGAGGAGGCAATCTAGTCATGGTCTGCCTGCAGAAGCGTTGCTGAGCTGCTGTGGGCTCTGCCTAGGTGCTGTGTGAACTTCCTTGCGTTTTTTGTTTATAGAGGTGTAGTTAGAACTGCCTCAGTAGTGGCGGACTGCCTCAGCAGTGGCAGACTGCCTCAGAATGGCAGATGCCCTTCCCCCCACAGAGCTGGACTGTCCCAGGTCCAGCTGTGCTTGCTGTGGAACTCTCAATCCAGAGTGTTTCAGATTGCTGGTCTTTTTGGGTGTTGGACCTGCAAAGCCAGATCACCTGGCTCCCTGTTTCAGCACCCCTTTTTTTCAATTGAATGGGCGACTCTGTCTCGCAGACGTTCCAGGCACCAGTTGAAACAGCTGCCCAGATTTGTGTGAGTTTTTGTGTGGAGACCCACTGTGCCAGCTGAAACAGCCATGCTGGAGACTTGTGGCACTTTTCCACCTGGGAATCTCCTGGTCTGTGGCCAGTAAAACTCATTTGGAAATGCAGTGATCACTCACCCTCTGCATTCTCACTGGGAACTGCCCTCCAGAGCTGTTCCTATTTGGCCATCTTGGATCTCTCTCTCTCTCTCTCAGCTTCCTTATCATTTTGAAATGGAAGGAAGAATGATAGTATCATTTGATCTGGACAAACAATTGTGTGACAAAGTAAAAACCATGCCCATTTTCCAAGTACAGTTACATTCTATCTCTGCCACTGTGACCTTGAGGCAATTGTATGGTTATATGTTAGTTTCCATGTTTAAGGGAAAATGGAGAAAAAAATATATCTTGCTACACATTCTCAATCCATAAGTGTACTCGAGAGTCTTTAGAAAGGTACTACATAAGTCAAGTAGATCATTAGGATCCAGTTTCAATGTATGTTCAGAGATTCAAAGGGTAAAAATTCATCAACATACTTTTTCTATTGGCAGAATATTTTTAATACTATTAAATTTGGTGTTTTCTTTAGGAATTGACCCAATAAAATCATTGCCCATAACTGGCCCAGAACTAACATAGTATAATGGGAAAAATAAGAAAAGATCCTTCTGAATAAAATCTGATTGTTATATCCCTCTAAGCATCCTGGGCTCCAGGTTCCATTAGACAGACAGTCTAACTGCACAGATGTTCTGACAAGGGGTTTGCAAATTAAATCAAACTTAGCAAGAAGGCTGATGGCTACCCAGCATATACCTGAAATTTTTTTCATCAAGTATGCCCTCCAACAAACTTTCATGCAGAGACATTATGCCATAAAAAAAAAAATCTTCCTCCCAACAACTAATCAAAAGTTATTTAGTATTTGAGAGGCAACATGAACTGACACTCCTATTAGCATAAAAGTGTTTTAGAATGTCAGGGAAACCACAATGTGACCATTAATACTGCATTAAGTCCAATTATATTTCTTAGCTTGAAAAATCGTTTTCTAAAATAATAGTATTCAGAGTCTTCCTCAAAATTGGGCAGTTCAAATAAGTAGGCATTGCTTTTAATTTGATTGACCAAAATTTAAACTAATATACATTCCCAGAGGCCATGCATTACTTTTTATTAAATTATGATAGCAAATGACACATATGTATTCTATTTTAATCTCTGAGTTTACTCAACTTCAAAATCAATTAAGACAGTTATAAATGACCTCAGTCTTTTCAGCTGGGAAACACTATGTGAACAACATTTAAAAGTATATTTCTGTTATATTCTAATGTTTTAAAAATATGATCTCTTAGAGAAAAAGACTTAACAGATATGTTAATGCTGATCCAAAGGCATATAAGTTTAAAAATGGAAATCAGCCATTTATCTATCATCATTTACTGATAGTATTTAAGACCTACCCCACCCCCTAACCCAGGACTACATGATTTGGTCTCCCTTGGTCATCTTAAAATAAAAGATAAAGACAAATGATTTGTCATCTCAGATGAGATATAAAAATGGCAATCCTTTGACATAGGTATGACAGTTTGAAGCTTCTTGAATATGTGAGCTTTGCATTATTTTGCAGCATCAGAGATGTCTGATAAATCAGAGGTGACAGAGCCAGAGATTCAGGTAGCAAATAAAGGACATATGATTAGGTAGCCTGCCTGAGCCTGCTAGAGCAGAGTAGAAGGCTGACACCATTCCAAACAGAGGCAATGAAAGTTCTTTCTACGAACAGGACAAACAGAAAAATGCTTTTCTCTTTACTTCCAAATAAAACAAGCAAACAAACAAGGTAGATTTAGCAGCAAAAAGAAAAGCTGCTATAGCAATATACAAGGTCCCTTGGAAGAAAGCACAGATAAGATTAATACACAGGCATCACATCTCTGGAGAACAAAGTTTAATTCCAGCTCTTGTCACAAACGAAATGAGTATGACAGCCTATAGTGAGCAATCTACAGTTTGAATGCTATTCCTATCAAACTACCAATCCAATTTTTCATACAACTAGAAAAAAACTGTTATAAAATTCACAGGGAACTGAAAAAGAGCCTGAAAAGCCAAAGCAATCGTAAGCAAAAATAAAAAAGCCAGAGGCATCAAATTCTCCTACTTCAAACTATACCATAAGGCTATAGTAACCAAAACAGCATGGCACTGTTTCAAAAAAAGACATATAGACCAATAGAACAGAATAGAGAACCCAGAAATAAAGCCACACACCTACAACCACCTGATATTCAACAAAGTTGACAAAAATAAACATTCGAGAAAAGACAGTCTCTTCAATGATGGTGCTAGGGATATCTGACTAGCCATATGAAGTAGAATAAAACTGGACCCCTACCTTTCACCATGTAAAAATTAACTGAACATACATTAAACATTTAAATGCAATGCCTCAAACCATAAGAATCATAGAAGAAAACCCAGAAAACACCATTCTAGATATAAGTCTTGGGAATGAATTTATGACTAAGTCCTCAAAAGCAATTGCAACAAAAATATTAATTGAAAGTTGCACCTAATTAAACAGCTTCTACACAGCAAAAGAAACCATAAATAGAGTAAACACACAATGAACAGAATGGGAGAAAATACAAATTATGCATCCAACAAAAGTCTAATACTCAGAATCTAAAAGGAACTTAAACAACTAAAGAAGCAAAAATATATTAATTCTATTAAAAATGGGCAAAAAACATGAACAGACACGTCTCAAAAAAAGACATAGAAATGGTCAACAGACATTTGAAAAAAATGCCCCACCTAACTAATCATCAGAGAGATGCAAATTAAAACCACAATGATATACCATCTCACAGCAGTCAGAATGGCTATTATTAAAAAGTCAGAAAACAACAAATGCTGACAAGGGTGCAGAGAAAAGGGAAGCTTATATACCATCAGTAAGAATACAAATTAACTCAGCCACTGTAGAAAGGAGCTTGGAGATTTCTCAAACAACTTAAAACAGAATTACCACTCCACACAGCAATCCTATTATTGGGTATATAGCAAAAGAAAACAAATTTTTCTACCAAAATGACACATGCACTCATATGTTCATTGCAGCGCTATTCGCAATAGCAAAGACATGGAATCAACCTAGGGGCCCAATGACAGTGGATCGGATAAAGAAAGTATGGTACATATACACTATGTAATACTATGCAGTCATAAGAAAGAACAAAGTCATATCCTTTGCAGCAGCATGGATTCAGCTGGAGGTCAACATCCTAAGCAGATTAAAGCAGGAACAGAAACCCAAATTCCACTTGTAAGTGGAAGCTGAACATTGGGTACTCATGGGCATAAAGATGGCAACAAAAAAAACTGGGAACTACTAGAGGCAGGAGGTAAGGCGGGGGACAAGTGTTGAAAAACCAACTATTGGGTACCTTGGTGATGGGATTTTTTATAACCCAAACCTCATCCTTACACAATATACCCACATAACAAACCTGTACATGTACTTCCTGAATCTAAAATGAAAGTTGAAAAACAAAACAAAAGAAAACAAAACCAAATTTTTTTGTTTTTGATTATGTTTCTTACTAGCTGTTTGACTGTGGGTGAATTATTCACACTTTGTCTGCCTCAGTTTCCTCATAACATGGGGTTAATGATAGTAGCAATGTAATAAGATTATGTGAAGATTAAATTAGTAAAGAAATAAAAAGCATTTACGATCATGGTCTGGTACATAATAAGTGCTATATAAAAGCTAGCCCT
The DNA here is from genome assembly GCA_004027715.1 of Plecturocebus donacophilus. Classification (NCBI taxonomy): domain Eukaryota; kingdom Metazoa; phylum Chordata; class Mammalia; order Primates; family Pitheciidae; genus Plecturocebus; species Plecturocebus donacophilus. Next base: position 93,015 of record PVKP010004117.1, on the reverse strand, counting down.
TGTTAGTAGTAACAGTAGTTATTATGTTGAACTGCCTCTGGGCCATGCATTATTTGTCATACTAAGAGTATTGTTTTCCAGCCTCATTATCTTCTGCGTAGTCCTGTCTGTTTCCCTGAAACTACTTCTTGTAGCTATTTCAAACCTATTTCAGAAATACACCAAACCAATCAAAACTTTTTAAAGATGTAGAACTGAGCTTCTTCACAAAGTGCATTTGTGATTAATATGCCTTCCCCAGTTTTTGTTGTTGCCATCTTTATGCCCAATGTGATAAGGGTGTATGAAAACAGATTCCCTTTTTTGTGATAAGGGCAGAGTTTCCTACTGCTCTAGAGAATCTCTATAGTCTTGTCACTCACAAGCAGTGGGGGAAATAATGCCCTTATCACAGCTAATGAAGTGAGAGGTCCATATCAGTATTACCAGCAGTGAGCCCAAAGAAAAAAGGCCCAGCTCTCCTGGTCAGGTCAAAACAGCAGCTGAAGCCCTGGGGAGGCTTTTTACAAATTTCAAAAACTACTTAGGGGGTTACAGTCATTTCTAAAATGCAAAAGTGCCTTTCTGATAAATAGACTTTCTGGATGATAACTCTTGAAAGTGAAAAGACTAGGTGGAAAGCAAATTCAACCTAAAATATTTCTCATAGCCAATGCCTTACATGTGAATCCACCTAGATGGTTATGTGCAATTACTGCTTTTTTTTTTTTTTTAAAGAAAGGTTAAGCTTGTGTGAATCACTTATTATGTAGGTATTTGTCAAATATACAATTGTGATTAAAACTTATATGTAATTTTCCCATTCATTCATTCATGAAACATGTCTCAAGTGCTTACTACAAATTATGCACTGTATGTAAGTTCTTTGACATTGGGAATGTGTAATAACATTAAGTCTAGAAAATGCCCTGACTCATGATTCTCATCATTTTATCTCTACTGTGATTCTGAGATTCCTCAGCTTCATATAGAGGTATTAAAATTTAGCTCTGGATCCAGGTAACCAAATAAATAGGATTCCGAAATATCCATAATCCCAGGATATTTTAGATCCTGCCATGGTGATACAATGTTTGAAGTTAATTTAGTTTGTATAAGAGAAAATAATTAGCTTGTCTGTGATCAATTAAATAGAGACTACATGGCTAGTAAATATATATTGGTCATTTTTAAGATTTACCTTAAAAACATATATAATCTGCCAAAACCCAGGTTCCCAAAATTATTCTTAATATTTGAGGACTCTTCTTTCATCAAGAGTTTATAAATAGCTATGCTCTCCTGACAGAACCTCCAAATAAGCTCTTAATGTTAAAAAAATTAATAATTTGGTTCCAAGAACAAATATACAAAAAGGAGAAATTAATTTGAACTCTACTGCATTGTGATCTTATTTCTTTTTATTTGCGACGGAATCTCACTCTGTCATCAAGCTGGAGTGCAGTGGCGTGATCTCGGCTCACTGAAATCTCCGACTCTGGTTCAAGTGATTCTCCTGCCTCAGTCTCCTGAGTAGCTGGGATTACAGGCACACTCAACCATGCCCAGCTAATTGTTGTATTTTTAGTAGAGAAGGGGTTTCACCTTGTTGGCCAGATGGTCTCGATCTCCTGACCTTGTGATCTGCCCACCTTGGGCCTCCCAACGAGCTGGGATTACAGGCATGAGCCACCGCGTCCTGCCTGTGATCTTATTTCTTTAAATAATTAAGTTTAAATATTTCAGTACTGACTATGGCATTTGTTCTCTAGGTTTTTGATTTTTTTTTTTTTGAGACAGTCTCACTCTGTTGCCCAGGCTGGAGTTCAGTGATGTGATCACTGCTTACTGCACCCTCAAACTCATGGTCTCAAGTGTTCTTCCCACCTCACCCCTCAGGTGGGTCAGACTAGAGGCATATGCCATCATGCTGAGCTATTTTTATTTTTTAATTTTTTTGTAGAAATGGGGTCTCACAATGCTTCCCAGTCTGGTCCTGAACTCCTGGCCTCAAGCAATCCACCCACCTTAACTTCCCAAAGTGCTGAGATTACAAGCATGAACCAACACACTCAGCCTCTTCCATTGGTTTAAAATTCCACTTGAGCAATGGTCAAAAAATGCTTATGGACAGATTTCTTTTTTTTTTCATTCTGCAAGCACAAAACTGATAAAAGTAAAATCAAAGTCCATACCATATAATTAATGAGAATTTTGAATAGCCTATATATATTTATACCTTGTTCTAACAATATGGGAAAGATATTTATTATGTACACTACTTGCATTATTAGAGTCAGTTCAAGATGGGAACAATGAGCCATAACTGTTGTGCTTTTTTTTCCAAGTGACTTTAAAAAGACCTTTATACCTTGCAATTAATTGGCCAACTAGGGAAATCTGCTGTAGAAATAAATGCAGTTCAAATAGTATTCCATAGTAGATGGCATTTGTTCAGAAACCTTTTTTCTGAAAACTATTAAAACATGCATGAGAAACTACCAATTACTTAGCCCAGAGAGAGTTCCTTACAAAAAAAGCTGGGGGAATTATCATACAATAATAATAAAAACACTGAATGTGTTACCTAGGGCATGAGATCATATACTCTTGGTGACTTTAGTCACCAGGTTTTATGTCTAATTAGGTCGATCAATGTGCTTCAGCATCAGTTTAAATAGTTGACTCCTTATTGAAAAATTAAAATTTATTTGCATGAAATGTGCAGAGAACTGCAAGTTTTAAAGTGACATTGGATGTTTTACTCATAAGAATACTTTTCATTGTGATATAACATTTTTGATAGCCATCTTAAAGTACAACAGTAGATGAGAAGGTATTAATCCTTACATTTCCCTAAAGACTCTAACAACCTCAATTTACTGCAGAAGAAAATGCCTAGAACATGTGATGCAAATGCAGTTAGAAAAATTTCCTCTCTTCTTTTGAACTGAAATCTACAGTTGAACTTCATTCACCAGTCTTTCTTACCCCAAACCTGTCAACTAAATGAGATCATTTTGCAAGACATGGATATTTACCTGAAGTGCTTCTTATTTTCTCTGTCGTCTGACCATTAGTTTATTCAAATTAATTCCATTTGAATAAATAAAATTGGACTGTACTTGTTAGAAAACAGTCAATAGTACAATCTGTATCTAGGTATGTTTTCACCTAACTTCTTAAGTCAATTGCTGACTTAAAGTGGGACATTCCTAGAAATATTTGAATTGGTAATGCCCCATTTTTAGCCCTTTATTTTCCAGTTATCTGGCATAGAAAAACAAAGGAATGAACAAAAAGCTTGAGGAAGTATTGGAAGATTGGTCAGTCCTCATCTTGCCTAAAATTGAGTGACTACTGGCCTCTATGTGGGGGTGGAGTACTGCCTACTAAATATTCATAATGGTACTGATATTGGTTTACTCAAGACAGATGTTGACAAATCTTTGTCAGACAAAAGGAGAGGAAACAGTGAAACTCACAGTGGGCAAGCAAAATGAATGCACTTTGAACACACAGACATTTTTCCTGTCTTTTGTCTGGACAAGAATGGAAGGAGATGAGTCAACAAAGAATTTGGCATTGGAGAGTAAATTCCAGCCAGATTTAGGATGAAGCAATTTGGCATGATGGTAAGAATAATTGAGGGCATTGTCACCAAACATGTTAATGTAAAAACTAAATTTCCTCTGTGTCATTGACTAAAGTTGTACTATTTGAGCTTGGGTTGTTAGTGAAACACTCAGCAGAGCATTATTTTCAAGACATAGCTTTTTAATCTTCTGACTCATTTTTGAATGGGATGTATAATGCAGGCTTACTTGAATACTTAACAATGCTGCTTTAATTGAATAGCTGTTGTAAAACATTTTCATATAACTAAGCTATATGTACAGAACAATTAAGAATTTTCAATATTTGTTAGTAGGGTTGTGCAAATATCTTTTAATGAGAGAACACTACTGACACAAGTAATAGGTTCAAGCTAGCAAGGGAGATTAGTTTTTGAAAGAATTACTGACCATACTAAAAATTAGTCATAAAAACTAGTAATTACTTATAGGTCTCACACTGAGAAATTTGTTTATGCCACTTTGATGTCTGAAAATAACAGTAAAAATAAATTTAAAGTATTTTGACAGGCATTACCAGAGAATCATTATAAGTATGGAGGTATCATCATATAGTAGGACCAAAAGTGTGTAAAAAGTAAAGGTAAGAAACTGAGACATGAGAAAGAGCAAAAAGCTAGCAGTGGAAACAACATTGATGACAACTATTCCCTTAAATGTGCCCAAGACAACTGTCTTTCAGAGTCTTGATGGATGACTATGCTATCTAACCTTGTATTTATATTTTTAATCCCATGAGAAACTCATAATTTTTTTTTTTGCCAACTACTGTATTTGCATTTGTGCTGTTGAAGTCATATTGGTTTCTAATCTACACAATTTAGTGACCTCCAGGTTGGGTGTTGAATATTATGTTTATGCATGTCTGACAGATTCCAAATGACAATGAAATAATTGAGTTCAACTGGCAACAGCACAACGGACACAATTAGATTGGTTGTGAAATTCCGGAGATGAAATTTTACTAGTCGGGGCTGAAGTTCTTTGCAGTGCTAAAGCAGCTAGTTTTTGAAAACTAACATATTTGGAATAATATCTTGTAAAGAGCTTTCCCAGCTAAAATTTTATGAACTCTGAAAGTTCCAGTATCTTTTTTCTGAATTTTGAGGAAGTTATTTTAAAGAAAGGTGTAGGCAATTAACATTTGACACCTTTAGACATATATATATATATTTGTTTTTTACTTTTTCTGAACCTACTTAACTGAAGGTGGTCATAGGTTTTGCTCAACTCTTATTCAAGAAGATGATTTAAAAAAAATGGATGATATTTGTAGTACTCTAATTTTGCAGTCTAATATTATGTAGCACAAAAACACAGCCATCAGCAACATTGAATTAGATATCACATATATGTTATGCGAAAAACAACACCTGAAAATCGATATAGGAAGAGCAAGGAAAGATTAGAAATAATTTCCCAAAGAGAAAAAAAGTTGTCTTTATAAAAAATAGGAAATTTGGGGGATCCCAAGATGACGGAATAAGAGGCAGCTCTGGAAAGCAGCTCCCAGCAAGAGAGACACAGAAGCTGAGTGGTCTCCACAATTCCAAATGAGGTACCAGGTTCATTTGGTGGGTCTGGTTGGACAGTGGGTCTAAACCAAATAGGACAAGTTGAGGTGAGGTGGGGCACTGCCCCACCCAGGAGGTGTGTGCAACTGACCAGAGTACCAGGGGATCTCCTCCTCTGGGACTTTGGTTTGGATACAGCACTCCACCCAAGCCCTCTACAATCCACAGAACAGGAGATCTTTGCTGGGCTAAAAAGTCTCAGTGAGCTGCCTGAACAGGGCAGAACAGCAACTTTAGCCAGCGCCAGGGCTGTCAGCATAGATCTAGGTGGAAGCACTGGCTGACGTGAAAGCCAGAAAGCTGGCTGCCTGGAGCCACCCACCCCCGAGAAGGAAGAGGAACTGAATGCAGGGAAACAGTCCAAATAGCAGGATGGGTCCTCTCTCCCCTGCACAAAGCCCAGCAGGCTAAAATACTCTCACTCCAGAGTTACACACCCAGAACATCAGTTAGAGTGTGACCAGGAACAATTGAGCTCGGCGGGTGTAAGGGAAGCTGCCATTGCAGAAGCCGGCCTAATTTTCCTGAGTAAATAAAAAACACAGCAGCTCCACTGAATCTGTGGCAGCCCAGCAGTGCCTCGGCAGGCAGACAAAGGAAAGTCCACCTCTCCAAGCGGCTACCTGAGATCAAAACTATATAAATCCAATGAGATGGGAAGAAACTAGCGGAAGAAGAATGAAACCATCAAAAATCAGAATGTCTCTTCCCCACCTCGAGATCACAACTCCTCACCAGCAAGGGAACAAAGCAGGACAGAGAACGAATTTGATGAATTGACAGAAGCAGGCTTCAGAAGGTGGGTAATAACAAACTTTTCTGAGTTAAAGAAACATGTTCTATCCCAATGTGAGGAAACTAAAGACCTTGAAAAAAGGTTAGATGAAATGCTAACTAGAATAACCAGCTTAGAGAAGAACATAAACAACTTGATGGCACTGAAAAACACAGCACAAGAACTTCATGAAGCATACACAAGTTTCAATAGCTGGATAGATCAAGCAGAAGAAAGCATATCAGAGATTGAAGATCAACTCAATGAAATAAAATGAGAAAGCAAGAAAAGAGAACAAAGAGCGAAAAGAAATGAACAAAGCCTTCAAGAAATATGGGATTATGTGAAAAGACATAATCTACACCTGATTGGTGTACCGGAAGATGACAGGGAGAATGAAGCCAAGCTGGAAAACACTCCTCGGGATATTATCCAGGAGAACTTCCCCAACCTAGCAAGGCAGCCCAACATTCAAATACAAGAAATACAGAGAACACCACAAGATACTCCTCTAGAAGAACAACCCCAAGGCATATAATCATCAGGTTCATCAGGGTTGAAACAAAGGAAAAAATACTAAGGGCAGCCAGAGAGAAAGGTCAGGTCATCCACAAAGGGAAGCACATCAGACTCACAGCGGATCTCTCTGCAGAAACCCTGCAAGCCAGAAGATAGTGGGGGCCAATATTCAACATCCTTAAAGAAAAGAACTTTCAACCCAGAATTTCGTATCCAGCCAAACTAAGCTTCGTAAGTGATGGAGAAATGAAATCCTTTACGGACAAGCAATTGCTGAGAGATTTTGTCACTACTAGACCTGCCCTACAAGAGCTCCTGAAGGAAGCACAAAACACAGAAAGGAACAACCAATACCAGCCACTGCAAAAAAGAACCAAATGGTGATGACCAATGACACAACGAAGAAATTACACCAACAAAAGGGCAAAACAACCAACCAGTAATAAAATGGCAGGTTCAAATTCACACATAACAATATTAACATTAAGTGTAAATGGACTAAATGCCCCAATCAAAAGACAGAGACTGGCAAATAGGATAAAAAGCCAAGAACCATTGGTATGCTGTATTCAGGAGACCCATCTCATGTGCAAAGACACAAATAGACTCAAAATAAAGGGATGGAAGAAGATTTACCAAGCAAATGAAGAGCAAAAAAAAGCAGGGGTGACAATCCTAGTTTCTGATAAGACAGACTTTAAACCAAAAAAAAAATCAAAAGAGACAAAGAAAGGCATTACATAATAGTAAATATGTCAATACAACAAGAAGAGCTAACTATTCTAAATGTATATGCACCCCAAACAGGAGTACTCAGATACATAAAGCAAGTCTTTAATGACCTACAAAGAGTCTTAGACCCCCACACAATAATAGTGGGAGACTTTAACACTCCACTGTCAATATTAGACAGATCATTGAGACAGAAAATGAATAAGGAAACCAAGGACTTGAATGTAGATCTGGAACAAGCGGACTTAATATACATTTACAGAACTTTTAATCCCAAATCCACAGAATATACATTCTTCTCAGCACCACATCGCACTTACTCTAAAATTGACCACATAATTGGAAGTAAATCAAACCTCAGCAAATGCAAAAGAATGGAAATCATAACAAACAGTCTCTCAGACCACAGTGCAATCAAATTAGAACTAGTGATTAAAAAACTAACTCAAAACCACACAACTTCTTGGAAAATGAACAACTGGATCCTGAATGTAGACTGGATAAACAATGAAATGAAGGCAGAAATAAAGATGTTCTTTGAAACCGAGAATGAAGACACAATATACCAGAATCTCTGGGACACATTTAAAGCAATGTCTAGAGGGAAATTCATAGCAATAAATTCCCTCATGAGGAGCAAGGAAAGGTCTAAAATCGACACCCTATCATCAAAATTGAAAGAGTTAGAGGAGCAAGATCAAAAAAACTCAAAAGCTAGCAGAAGACAAGAAATAACTAAGATCAGAGCAGAACTGAAGGAGGTAGAGATATAAAAAACCCTTCAAAAAATCAACAAATCCAGGAGCTGACTTTTTGAAAAGATCAACAAAATAGACCACTAGCCAGACTAATAAAAAAGAAAAGAAAGAAGAATCAAATAGATGCAATAAAAAACAATAAAGGGAGCATCACCACAGATTCCACAGAAATACAAACTACCATCAGAGATTACTACAAATGCACACAAACAAGTAAACCTGGAAGAAATGGATAAATTCCTGGACACTTGCACTCTCCCAAGACTAAACCAGGAAGAAGTTGAATCCCTGAATAGACTAATAACAAGGGCTGAAGTTGAGGCAGCAATTAATAGCATACCAACTAAAAAAAGCCCTGGTCCAGACGGGTTTACAGCCGAATTCTACCAGACGTGCAAAGAGGAGCTGGTACCACTCCTTCTGAAACTATTCCAAACAATACAAAAAGAGGGAATCCTCCCCAACTCATTTGACGAGACTAACATCATCCTAATACCAAAACCGGGCAGAGACACAACTAAAAAAGAAAACTCCAGGCCAATATCCTTGATGAACATAGATGCAAAAATGTTCAATAAAATACTGGCAAACAGAATGCAACAGCAAATCAAAAAGCTTATTTATCATGATCAAGTAGGCTTTATACTGGGGATGCAAGGCTGGTTCAATATATGGAAGTCTATAAATGTAATCCATCACATAAACAGAACCAAAGACAAAAACCACATGATTATCTCAATTGATGCAGAGAAGGCCTTTGACAAAATTCAACAACCCTTTATGCTAAAAACCCTCAATAAACTAGGTATCCATGGTATGTATCAGAAAATAATAAAATCTATTTATGACAAACCCACAGTCAATATCATACTGAATGGGCGAAAGCTGGAAGCATTCCCTTTGAAATCTGGCACAAGATAAGGATGCCCTCTCTCACCACTCCTATTCAATATAGTATTGGAAATTCTAGCCAGAGCAATCAGGCGAGAAAAGGGAATAAAGGATATTCAATTAGGAAAGGAGGAAGTGAAATTTTCTTTATTTGCAAGTGACATGATTGTATATTTAGAAGACCTCATCGTCTCAGCCCAAAATCTCCTGAAACTGATAAGCAACTTCAGCAAAGTCTCAGGATACAAAATCAATGTGCAGAAATCACAAGCATCTCTATACACCAATAACAGACAGAGAGCCAAATCAAAAGTGAACTCCCATTCACAATTGCTACAAAGAGAATAAAATACCTAGGAATACAATTAACAAAGGATGTAAAGTACCTCTTCAAGGAGAACTACAAACCACTGCTCAATGAAGTCAAAGAGGACACAGACATGGAAAAACATTCCATGATCACAGTTGGGAAGAATCAACATCGTAAAAATGGCCATACTGCCCAAAGTAATAAGAAATTCAACACTATCCCCATCAAGCTAACAATGACCTTCTTCACAGAACTGGAAAAAAACCACTTCAACCTTCTTATGGAACCAAAAGAGGGCCTGCATATCCAAACAATCCTAAGCAAAAAGAACAAAGCTGGAGGCATCGTACTGCCTGACTTCAAACTATACTACAAGGCCACAGTAATCAAAATAGCATGGTACTTGTATCAAAACAGAGACATAGACCAATGGAACAAAACAGAGGCCTCAAAAGGAACACCACATATCTACAGTCATCTGATCTTTGACAAACCTGAGAAAAACAGGCAATGGGGAAAGGAGTCCCTGTTTAATAAACGTTGTTGGGAAAACTGGCTAGCCATGTGCAGAAGGCAGAAACTGTACCCCTTCCTGACACCTTACACTAAAATTAACTCCAGATGGATTAAAGACTTAAACATAAGACCTAACACCATAAGAACCCTAGAAAAAAACCTAGGCAAAACCATTCAGGACATAGGCATAGGCAAGGACTTCATGGCTAAAACACCAAAAGCAATGGCAACAAAAGCCAAAATAGACAAATGGGACCTGATTAAACTCCACAGTTTCTGTACAGCAAAAGAAACAGTCATTAGAGTGAATCGGCAGCCAACAGAACAGGAAAAAATTTTTGCAATCTACCCATCTGACAAAGGGCTAATATCTGGAATCTACAAAAAGCTAAAATAGATTTATAAGAAAAAAACAAACAAACCCATTCAAAATTGGGCAAAGGATATGATCAGACACTTTACAAAAGAAGACATACATGAGGCCAATAAACATATGAAAAAATGCTCATCATCACTGGTCATTAGAGAAATGCAAATCAAAACCACATTGAGATACCATCTTACACCAGTTAGAATGGCGATCATTAAAAAATCTGGAGACAACAGATGCTGGAGAGGAGGGGGAGAAATAGGAACACTTTTACACTGTTGGTGGGAGTGCAAATTAGTGCAACCATTGTGGAAGACAGTGTGGTGATTCCTCAAGGACCTAGAAATAGAAATACCATTTGGCCAGCAATCTCATTACTAGGTATATACCCAAAGAATTATAAATTGTTCTATTATAAAGATACATGCACACGCATGTTCATTGTGGCACTGTTTACCATAGCAAAGACATGGAACCAACCCAAATAGCCATCGTCGATAGACTGGATAAAGGAAATGTGGTACATATACACCATGGAATACTACGCAGCCATAAAAACAATGAGTTCGTGTCCTTCATAGGGACATGGACGAATCTGGAAACCATCATTCTCAGCAAACTGACACAAGAACAGAAAACCAAACACTGTATGTTTCCACTCATAGGCTGGTGTTGAACAATTAGAACACGTGGACACAGGGAAGGGAACATCACACCCTGTGGTCAGTTAGGTGGGGCCAGGGGAGGGATAGTGGGGTGTGGGGAGGGTGGGGAGGGATAACGTGGGGAGAAATACCAGATATAGGTGATGGGGGGGATGAAGGCAGCAAATCACCTTGCCATGTATGTACCTAAGCAACAGTCCTGCATGATCTGCACATGTACCCCAGAACCTAAAGTACAATAAAAAAGTAAAATAAAAATAAAACATATGTAACATACACAGGGAAAATAAAATAAGAAATTTGATTATAGCAAACAAAGAGTTTGCACTTAGTGGACTATATTATTGTAATGTAAATGATATAACATGACTTGATAGGAAAGTTACTTTTCCCATTTTCATTCTTGATTTATAACTCTAATTTTACATTCAGTTGTTAACAATCTTGTGGAGCCAGTGCAAATCTACAGAGATAATGAAAAATAAATGACGTTATAAAGTCTAGTCAAAATTAACACTAGACCATTAAGATGTCAAGTTACAATGGGTAGTTTCATCAGGTATACCATTTTGTAGTACAGTATTGGGCAACTTCAAGGGAAATAAATTATTCAGACTCTGTTCCTTTTAGGATTCTATGAACAACTTCTGCAAGCAGCTTCTGCTTCTTGCTCTGCCAGAGCATGGAAAATAATTCAGGCTTTATTCTTGTAGACTCTGATTGGGTGTCTGTGATGATTTTAATGTCTCTCTTTTAAAATTTCAGTATATTTTAATGACATAGTGAATCATCAGTGTTGTTGAAAGGTTTCATTACTCATTGTATCAAGTTGAAATGCTCCATTACTCATTATATCAGGTTCACGTAAGATATAACTCCCTTGTAACATAATGCTTATTTATTAAAATGTATTTAGCTTGTCTGGTACATTAATATGTGTTTTTCATAAGAGATGTAATTTTGGTAGCAATTTTCCATAAAATTAGAAGAGCTATCTGAAATCTTTGAGACAATTTAGCAGAATATTAATCTTACAAAATTGCTATGCTAATAATATTCTTCTAAGTAAATACAATGAGGCTTCTTATAGTATTCCTGAAGTGATCTGCATTCCATCACTTACAGATGTTTAAAAAAACAATGTTTAACATCAAATTGCCTTGACATTTATAATTCTAGCCACCTCCAGCTTTGTTTATATGCTGAAAATTAATTTCAAATATTTTATTTTGAATCAGTTCTTAATGAAGGGACACATTCTATAACATAGCACTATAGTCTATTGGGGAATGATTTAGGACACGTTTGCAAGATTGGTGACACATAATCTTGGATACTTATGTCACCAGCCAATATAACTTCAGTTACTAGTATTATTTTTAAACCTTAATTGGGAAAAAGTATAAAAGCCAAAGAAAAACATGAAAAAGATAAAGAAATCAATATCTAATGAATAACAGCAAAGCTACGAGATAAAAATAATTATGTCAATTTTATAGGTGAGGAAACTGAGGAGGCTCAGAAAGTTAGAGTAATTTATTCAGTATCACATTAGTAGTAAGTGGCAGAATAAAGATTCTTCCTTGTATATCTAGCTCTTTGGTCTGCATGATGCCTGAATAAATAGAGGGAAGCTGTTATGAACTACAAAAGGAATTTTGATCTTTCCACCAAGGAAAAATTATGTTAAAAACTGTTTACATGCTGTCAGACATATAATTCCCATTGTTTTCCCCCATTTTTAAACTTAGCATCACGTACACATAATCATTTTTTCATTGAGAATATTGTGATTTACTATATTGACACTGATACTGTCAAAAAGGCAGATGAGGAAAATGTAGTCTTAAAAGGTATCAAGATAGAATTTAGATACAATAAAAATTTCTTTAACTTAACACACGATAAACAGGTTATAAAAGGAGTTTAGACTCCCTCTCTGTAGAGAGAACACCAGATGGCAAAATTCTCCGCTTATAAAACACTTGTTCTACTTGTTTAGCCAATACCTGCTTACTACTTTGACTCAGGTCATGAGAGGCCTATATAACCTTGGATCTCTTAAACAAATTCTAAAAACCAAACCAAACTAAACAAAAAGCTAGATATACTTTTTTCCTTCTGAACACTATCTTCATTGGAATTGAACCCAAACTGATGTAGCCATTTCAATATCAACCTGACAATGCAGCCAACATCACCCAGAGGAGAGCCAAGATAAGAAACACAGAGCAGTGGAGCCAAAGCTTCTGTATTACATCAGCTCTGAAGACTGCTGTGTCTGGATTTTGAGTTACTTGAACCAGGGAAATATACCCAAATAAAAGAAGTTCTTTAATTATTGAGGAAAATATTCATTGTGTAGCATTTTATAGATAGTAACTAGCTACTGAATTTATGCTGAGCAGCAGGTAAAATGTAGACAATCTGCTAAAAAATTGGAGAATCACCATTCTACTAGAAAACCTGTTCTGAATTTCGTATTTCTTCCAAAAGCAAATGAGTAAAAAGAAAATATTATTTTAGTGCCAAATTTTGAGGAGATGATAATAGGATGTCCAAATGACAGCAAAATTATTTCCGCAAATCTTTATTGAGATAAGCCCCATTAGGATGGCAAAATTCAGTAGTTTCATAGTTGATGCAACAATAGCAAAACAATATCCATCTACATTACCAGAATCATAAATAGATAGTGCTGAGGTTTTCTGAAAATATTTACATAAGTGAAATGAGCATTTGTACCATTTCACTGCACAAGGGTTCTTTAATTTGTTTAAGAACAAAGAGTAATTTGTAATTGTACTGCAGAAATTACAAAGATACATAAATTATACCAAAGATATAGACACTATTTCTATTCTAAATATGCTCCTGGTATAATCAATTTCATTCACATATATAAATTCAAAGAACTGTTGAAGGAATCCACACTGTACAAAATGGAAACATAAGCAAAATCTATACATTTGTTCATTATTTTTCTTGCTATATCATTGCTTCTTCTCCATTGTATATTTTAAAGCAATAACCTTATTACCAAATTTTTAGTTAAAGAAAATGCAAAGCAGAGAGGTCACGTCATTTGTTTAAAGGCATACAGCTACTGACAGAGCTGGGATACCAACTCAGATCTGTCTGATTCCCAAACCACTGTACCACAGTTGCTCTCTGAATGTCAAAGAACTCATTTTGTTCTTGACAGGAGATGAAGGAAAGAAAAAAGAAGAAAGAAAATAAAGAAAAGGAGGGAGAAAGGGAGAAAGAAAAATGAAATAAAGGAAGGAAGGGGATAAGAGAGAGGAGGAATATCAGATTTGTATTCTACAGGATTAAAATTAGTATTAGATTAGTATTCTCCATGTGGGAATATAATGGAGATAATAGTATTTGAGCAAGTTATGTGAGAGTTCTAGTTACTAATATATCTGCTTTAAAGAATGTAAAGCTATATGAGAAGCAAGACACAGTTTAAATGAGAAAAGGTGGCTTGAGAGAGTTTATTGCCCTTTCATGACTTCCAAAATCACCCACCAAGTCACCGCAAATACACGTAGTTTGAGTAAAATTGTATATATGAAAAGCAAATGTGACTTCCTAGCCTAGAACCCCCTCTTCTTCCCCACACATCTGACTAGAATTGTTATCCCTACATTCCCCTTATAATAATTCTGGAGGAGCAACTACTGAGACATAGTCTTTTCTCTCAAAGATCTTATAGCTAGTAGGGAAAATAATAGTAATATGCAAATGATGTACTTGTTTAACCAATACCTGCTTAGTGCATAGTGCAAAGTAGAGAAAAGTATTCCATAATATAACTAAGGCCCAAAGCAATTGGAACTCAAAGACGAATGAGTAGGCAGGGATTAGGAAATACCTAGCTCAGAGAGAGAGCTACTTGGTTCAGTGTTTTTCAGGTAAAGGCCATAGTATTAATTATGCCCCAATCTAAAGTCATATGGACAAAAGATTGTCTTGTATCTACCATGTACATAAACAAAAGAATAGGTAGAATCTCTGACAGGTATTGGTCATATGTGATATATCCCAACCTAGTTTATCTTACCTTTTGGTTTTAAATGATTATTCACATAGAATATTTTTCTATGTGGCCCTCAAAGATTTCTTCTTCTGAGCTTCAGGACAATCTACACCAACTTTGTAATGTTGATGTACCCTTTCTCCATGCTGCCTTCAAAAGTTTCTTTCTAGAATTACAATTTTAGCACACGGGCAGATACAGAAGGCTTCATGGAAGAAGTCATGGACCTTAAAGAATGAATGGGAATTTCTGCATCAGGAGAGGAAGAGAAAGACAAGCAAGAGAGAAAGCACAATATGATCAAAGGCAAATTACTGGGTATCATAGGTCATTTTCAAAATGTCAGCATTCTGCTTTCATTGAAGCACAGGTTTAATGTAGAAAAGTAATTACAGATGAAGTTTGGTATCCTATCATAGAAGACCTTATATGCCAGAGTCAGTAGTTAGTAACTGGTTGGGTGGCAATGAGGAAGTGTTAAAAGTTTTGAATGGGGACTTGATCAGAGTTACCTTAAGGGATCCTACTCTGACTGTGTGCAGCATGCAGTCGAATAAAGAGGAATAAGTGGTGAAAGACCAATTAGAATGCTATTTCAGTAATCCCAGATGAAACGTAATGAGAGCATTAACCAGAGTATTGGCAATGGAAAAAGGAAAGAGGAGACAGATGCAAGGGATATTGAGGAAGTAGAATAAGCACTTGGAAATTGATTTCATGTGAAGAGCCAAGGAGTAAAAGGAGTCTAGGGTGACCGGAGTGCTCAAATATAAGTGACTGGGAAAAATGGTTCTACAACTAACAGAAAAGGAAAGTCAGGAAGAATAGTTTAAGAAGGACATTCATGGAAAAGACAGATGGGATATCCACCAGGAGATGTGAAGTCCACGTCAGGAAACATGAATCTGGAGTTGAGACTATAGTTGAGTGTCACATATGTAAGAGGTGACTCCAAAGAAGTGATAGCAGACGTCCCTGTATTGGGTAAAATAAATGGAAAAATGTGACATACAATGAGAGGGGAAGGTAGAAATCTTTCAGATGTTGTATGAATGGAAGTGACACTGGGAAAGATAAGCTCACCAAGCTCAATGAAAAGTACCGTGAAAAAAAAATCAGAGCCTGAAATAGAAATTCCAGTTGTCAGTAGACAGAGAAACAATGATGATGGTCCCTGTTAAAGTTCCTCCAGGGTCGGACAGAAGAAAATAAAGATCTTCTCTGGAAGAGAAGTAAAAGGCAATGTTATAAATGCTATATAAAGCTATAAACACTATAGAAAGCTATAAACACAACACACACAATTAGACTTGGCAACCTAGAATGCCTTTGAAGTCATATCGATATTTTTATTACAAACAGGTAGTTTCTGTTATGTATTATGTATTAGGCTATAGATTCCTGTAAAACTACAGCAGGTTAGTCTTAAACTGAACTTGAATAATCAATGGATCAAGGTTTCAACATATGTTCCTTTTACTTTAATCCAAAGCATCATTAAAACAAATATTGGAGGCATTTTTACTGTCCTTTGATCTATGTCTTCTGGGGATTTTAAATAACATTTTCTAGTCAGTCAAAGCTGTATTTAAATTGTATATTAGTGGTCTGACTTAAATTCATAAAAGCAAGGACATTCAGAGCTAGTGCTGAAAACATTGACCTTAACTTACTCCATCAAAACCACTGGAAAAAGTTTGTTTTTTTTTTTTTCTTTTTGTGTGTGATTTCATATTTTTAGATAAAATGAAAATGTGAAAAATCAAAATGTAAATTTGGCTATCTAATGAAGTGGTCAAAAAGAAAGGGCAAATTGAAGAGAATGAATAAACTACAAATCAAAAATAGGGGAATTACTGCAGACTCTCCACATATTACTCTAAAGTTTTTCTTTGAATCTTTAAATTAGTCCCAATATGAGTTTGTCTTACTGGAGAAAATTAATTATATATTTAGCTCCTGCTCCTCTATTTGTGAATCAGGAAGGTAAACAATGTTGTAAACCTGGCACTGATTGTTTCCATTATCTTCTGTTCCCTGATTGTGTCTTGTCTCGTATTAGCTTGCTGCCATATCCTTCTCCTGAGACTGCATTATAAGTTTTCTGGTTTACTTTCTAACTAATCTTCTCAAAACTTGACTGCTTGTTTTTTTCTTTTTGTCTTGCTTTTTCTCTTATAAAAATGGTTTTTCTTTTAACATAGAAACTAGCTAGTCAGATAAACTTATGGGAGTTAGTGGTATCATTGATTTCTACTTTGTTCTTGAGAGTGGCTAGAACTTTCGCTAAAGGTCCATTTGGAGGAACTTCAGGCAACTCACTTTTCCCTGTCTGGGCTTTAGTTTCTCCATTTCTAAAAGGAGGAAATTGATTCACTAATAGCCCAACATTCCTGTGGTTTTTAAACTTTTCCTATAAAAAGTTGACCTTACAGATATTTCTCTTATAATCTCAGTCTCAGATATCCTAAATGTGTGAATTTAAGACCAGGCAAGAAAACAGAATGAGAAGGCCCTGGAAGAAGAGGGTCTTTTCTACCACTTAAATCATACCCTGTTTACAGCTGCTAATTCTGCTTATCTGTAAGGCTGTTCCTGAAAGGAAACTATGTATTTGATTTTGTAGAAATTTGAAAAATAAGATCAATATTCATTGAAAAACTTGGCTATATTTTGTTGACTACAAACATTTTTCAAGTTAAAAACATTTGGGACTACACTGGCTCTTTAGCACACATTTCCTTTCCTTCTTCTTCTTTTCCTCATCCTACCTTTATTGTCTTATCCTGATGAGTACACCATGCCTGTAGGAAGTCAATTCAGAGGCGGATCATGAGCAAGTTGCACGTTTACAACTGGACAGCAAACAGAAGAATCATGCAATTAATGAGTTTCTAAAACAGGCCGAATTGGGAACTACAGGATCTGACAGTATTTTATTTAGTATTTCAACATGCATCATTATCCTGTCATAAACAGTTTCTCTTTAATTCCAGTATACAGTGTGGCTGCTTTTCAGACTGCATTCTTTTAAAATAGCGCAATTATGCCAGATACAGATTAACCTTTTTAACAGCATACTCATTTAGCAGAGGTTTTTTATGTCTGCTTCTGATAAAGTTTTATAGTGATCTGCTTTGCATAGCTGTTATGCTTTTCCAAGTTGCTGCTAACAACCATAACAACTTCTACAGAAATTCTCTCTTGTTTCCTTCTACAGTAAATTAAGGTTATTAGATAAGATTTTTTTTTTAGCACTTTTTGGTTATCAATCATTTAGTCATTAAGATCAAGTAAATAGAGTTGCCTTGCTGTTTATAAAAGGATAAATAACACTCTTATTGAGATTACAGATCAGATTGCTGAGCCTATTTGGGCCCTACCTATAAATTCATTCTTAAGTGATTTTTTCTTTCTAGTGGAAAGAATCTTTTCTGATCTTTACCTAAAGAAATAACCAGAATTTTTTAGGGCCTATGGTGACAGTCAGTGGGATCTTGTAACCATATGAAAACTAACCCAGTATTAAAGCTTCCTTTAATAGTCATAGGCTTCTTGAGAACTCTGGTATAACTTCATGAAGACTCAGGGGATTCTAGATTGCAAAATCCTAGGATCTATAATCAGGTTAATTGTAAATCAACAGCATAGAAGTAGCAAATATAGTGTCTCAGCTCAGCTCAAATGTTCAAGCTTTTACAAATTTTATATGAATTTTGCATTAACAATGATTCTCATGCTTCCCTCTCAATGCAGTGCTCACCTATCACTCTTCATTTATAAGTAGGCACAGTCATTATTATAAAAGATAAATGACTTTACATAGTAATCTTAACCCATAATATGGAGCAGTTGATCCTCACAATTTTTATCTCATAAACTCTTCGTCTTTTGGATGCTTCATGTGCTATGATAAGCATTCCACTTACTGAATATTTCAATGTCTCCATATGAGTCAACTTACTCCCTCTTAATTTCAGTGGTGAGAGTACTTAGCAGAACTCTGTATGTCCTTGTAGCATTAGTATATTAGATAAGAAACAAGACTATACAAATATCTGAAAAAGGCAATATAGATAAGGCACGATATCTCAATCAGAAAATAGAATATAAATCATTGTAAGGTAAAAGAAAATGCAGAATGTTACCATACAGTATTTTAACCTTAGTTAAAGAAATAGAGGTACTATAGAAAAAAAGTACAGAAACTCAAAATGTGGTGGATACTTACTCCAAGATATCTACTCCATTGGTTTATTCCTTAGTTTGGTGTCTAGCGCATCTAACTCAATTTTCTTCTGAATGTTCCTAATGTTATTCCTGCCCAACAAATATTGCCAATATAAAGTAAGTTGTAATCAGTCAATAAGAATAACATCAGTACCAACAAATCAAATAGCAAAATATAGCAATGGGCAAATTAAAAAACAAAAATATGGAAAAAAATGATGCAACCTCACTATTCAATCTGGCAAAAGAAGTAACGCATGGTAATCTCCGATGTTTAAGAAGTTGTGGAGCAATACAAGTCCCATACAATTAAAGTAGTGTGTTAATTAATAGAATTTAACTTAAATGTAATTTGGCAAAGTTTACTTAGTACTTTAAATCAGTGGTTTTCTAGAAATTTACTCTTAAGAGAAAATCAGAAAGTAATTGTCAGATTAATCTATATCGACATTCATGATAAGTGTTCATCATAATAGTTTTTTAAAATAGCAACAATTTATAGGCCCAATAATGGGAGATTGAGTAAACAAATAACAATATATTTATATTATAAAACAATGTGAAACCAATAATGTTTTTTGAATTACATTTAAGGAAAATGATTGTGATATATTGTTAAGTAGGAAATCAGGTTATAAATACATGCTGATAAAAATTATAAAAAGATTATATATCTATATGTTTATATATATAAAAAAGTATATATGCCAAAATAGTAACAATACTAACCAATATTATTAAAATAAAATATAAACCATGATTCACTTGGTTATCTTTGGGTGCTGGGATGGATGGTTTTCAATTTCTTCTTTATATTTTTCTGCAATTGACGTCTACAAGTCTGTTCCATGCTATGAATATAATCAATTTATTGGAGACTTAAGAGATTTTATTTTAATTTATGTTATCTATTATATATTATTGCTTTTAAGATACGTATCCATACAAATGCACACATTTGAATGCTTTAATTTTGTTATCTTTAAATATATTTGAGATTTTAAAATATTTTATCACCAGAGAATATCTATTTTAAAAAAACAGTAAAATATAACTAAATTTAAAGAATTAGAAGGGTCTGTCATCTCAGCACCCCATGTTTATTGCAACTACTTTTCTTTTTAGATGTATGGACGCTACTTATATTGGGTATATGTATGTGTGTGTGATGCACACATTTTCTTTTTAAAAAATCTAAGTCACACATCAAAACAACATAATCTTTTCATTTAATTGTTGTCACAAAAATTTTCCACATTATTAAATGTTTCTTATCAGCATCATATTTAATAATTGTTTAATGTTTCTTTAGTATGAATGTATAGTATTTATTTAGTGAATACTCTATTATTGGATATTTAATCTGTTGTGATTTATTTAATGTTATAAATAACACTCCAAAATATTTTTGTAATAACCCCTTGGTGCACATACATTATTTCCTTAGTAAAAATCCATATGTTATTTAAAAGGTGATGCAAAATTCTGTACCTTTGATGAATACTGACACATTCTCTTAAAAAAAAAAAAGATGGCATTTACTTATGGTTCTACAAATTACAGATGACAATTTTTATTTCCTTCACCTTTCACAATAAAGAATATTGTTTCTTAAAATGCTTTGCTAATTTGATGAAAGAAAAAAAAACTGATTTAGTTTTTTTAAGGTAATTTCTTTGACATAGCCCCTGTCATTTTTTTTTAAATTTATTGGCCATTTAATTTTATTTCTTTGCCATTTTGACAGTTCTTGTTCTTTGCCAGTTTTTGTGGAGGGGTCATCTGTACCTTATTTAATGTCTAAGAGCTCTTTTTACATTGAGGATAGAAATCTCACTCTAGGATATATTTATTCTACGTGGACATTTTCTAGTTTGTCATTTGCTTTTCAGTTTTGTGATTGCTATTACACTTAAGTATTGTCATTTCATATCTGCAGGTTTCTTCATCTACATGCTCTCTAATTGTTTTTCAATGATTAGTCATACATGAGCAGCGGAAAAGAGCTGTTATTTTACCTAACATATTTGATTCTTATCTGTAAATTCCTTACCATCCTTCATGCATATGCTTTATCATGGTATTATTTTTCAGACATTATCTGTAAACAAATGAAATGTCTAAAACCTTTCTATAGCAGCATGATTTTCTGTTAGAAGGCATCTTTAATTCTGTCAAGCAGTTCCATATAAAGCAAAGGATAAGCCAGACACATAGAGAGGAAATAAAGAGCTAGAGAGCTGATAAGTAGACTCATACTGCCCTTGCTGTAGTTTCCTGAAAACTTTATATCAAATTCATGGCTGGAGCTGAACCACATGCTGTGTCCCTTGTCAGACATTCTTTTCCAAAAAGGATATCTAATAACTTTATGAACGTGTGTGCAGAAGAATAATTGCAGGCCCTTTGGGGTTTTTCCACCAAGACTTTTGGTATCCAGTGTCTCACTTCCAGATTATAAATCTGTCCCTGAAACTTGCACTTTGGAGGGTACAACTGAACTGAGAAGCAATGAGAAGGATTAGTGGATTGCTTTCTCTCCCTGTGTAGTAATACTATATAAGCTCTATCCACAGGCTCCTGAAGCCTAACTAGCTTACAACAGGACAGAAATTGTACCTTTAGGATTTACATGGGTGTATCCATTCACACATCCTATGCAGAAACATTACCTAAATACTTATAATACAGCTCCTGCCATCATATGGCTTTTGAATGCCAAACTGTGTAAATAAAGTGTAAAACCAAATATTTTTAAGGTGGAATTACCTAGTTCTGCTGTCATATGGAGAAACAGCTCAAAGATCTGAAGTGACTTGAAGTGACTTGCCTTTCGTAATACTGAATTAGTGACCGTTTCACAATCACTCTTACTATCAGGTAGAGATGCTTAGAATGTAGAAAAAAAAATCGACAGACGTGGACACCCTAAAGTAGGCCATAGTAGTATGATTCAAGGTGGGCCCTTGCCTTGTCCTCCTCAGTTATACAATGTATACAATTCTACAAGTATAATCCTCTAAAATGAGGAATAATTCAAGGTGTAACAACCAAAACAGTATGTGGGACATCTGAGATTAAAGTCCTATGTAGAATGAGAATGATCCAGATAGAGTCAGGGAAAAATAAAAGAAGGAACTTTATTGATTTGGCAATACTAGGCGAGATCCGATTGAAATATATGGGATTTCATAGGTAATATACCTCACAACAGCTTAAATGTTGAGAAGTAAGACATATGTTGGTATTTCTTGGAGGACTCAGTGGTAGAAATAGCAACTTTGGATTCTAGTTCTTTTATTATATTTTCACTTCACTGTGTGACACATTTAATTATAAAACAGAAAGGGCCAGTATTAACAAAATATTAATTTGAAGCACCGTTTTAGTATTAATTCAGAGGAAAGATTCATCTGTGAAAATCCACAAGCCTCTTTATAGTATCCTCTTTCTTAAATCAAGTGTGGAATGTTCAAAATGAAAGGACTTTGAGTGATCATTTAGTCTGCCCCTTTCTTCTTACAAAAGAGAAAATTAAGGCCCAGAGAAAGGAGATGACTTACACAAGGCCATTATGCAGCCGTTCATAATCTGTAATTGTTATGGTGGACTTGAACTCTGGACTTCTGGCTCTCAGGTCAGTGGCTGTGTGTCTACCATTCTGCCTCTCACCAAGCTACTAATCAACTCTAAATTGACTACTATTTCAAACTGGATAAAGCCACCTCCTTATGTCAGGATCTTTAGAGAAGCCATATGCCCAAGATTTCTTCTTTTCTTTTACTTTGTAACATTTTCTCTTTCTTTCTCCCCACCTTTCCCTTTCCTTCCCTTTCTTTCCTTTATTTTCCTTTCAATAAAGAATGATTTTATTGGGAAATAAGAACATGACAATAACAAGACAGTATTTGTTGAGCCAACCAGGTGCTAGTTGTTCTCAAAGTTCAAGTTTTATTATTATAGTGGGAGCTCCATTTGGTGATTGCATTGAGAATAAGACAACAGATATTTTTCTAGTATTAGGTGGAACTATTTTGTATGAATGATTTATGACAATACACTTTTAGTTGGGAACCCTGTTACTTAAAGCGTATCTGTATCATACGGTAGTACACACAGATAAACACATGCACAAATGTTTTTAGGAAGATGACCATGTAAGTTGACTGTGTCGGCAATAAATTAATATTTCTCCTTAAGTGAAGTTAAATTTTCTAAAATTAGCACTTGCCTAAGCCTATTTACTTTTAGAAACCTTTTTTCAGATGAGTGCATACTTGAACTTCAGAATTGTGTGACCCTGAAATTACAGATTATGAAATAAGGTCCTGTGGAATATCATGGCATTTTCTTTCCACTGCATGCTGGTGCTTATATTATTTACTACCATATCTCTTTGTTTTCCTAAAGAATTATTCCCTTGCCATTTTCACTTGGATTGAGAACTAGAGGTAATGGCAAGCTAAATTCACAAGTTGTTTTCTTGTATAGTACAGATAACAAAACAGAATATTTAATTGACCCATCTCATCATTCTTTTGGGAAACTCTGGCATCAAAAAATATTGCTTCAAGCTTGTTTCATTCAAAATGTAAGGGTTAAACTCAAAGGGAAATGTATGAGATAGCAAGATGGGGCTAAGACATTCTAAAGGAGTAGGCACTGTTTTTTGTTTTTTGGTTTTTTTTTCAGTTCACAGGGAGTAATATCAGTTACCATAACTGGAATAAAAATAGCACTTTAATTAATAAAAAGAAACATTTTTCTTGGAACCTAGAATTGACTATGGTTTTCATCTTATGAATGTTTGCTTTGTCAGATTCTAAAACAAAAATGTGTTACAAAAGCAGTAGTAAAGACAAATCAAGTGTCTACATTTAAGAGCTAAACAAAAATCTCACATTTGTATAGCAGTTTACAGTATTTAAAAACAATTCCAAAATTATTCATCATCTTATTGGAGCCTCATGATAACCATGTGAAACAGATAACATGGGTCATTTTTTTGTAGGCAGTGTGAGTACCTTTATTTTCCAGACAGTGTAACTGAAGTCCAGAGACACTGAAGCAATTTCATATTAAGTGGCTGCAACAGGACTAGAATCTAAGATCTGTGACCTGTGAATCAGTATGTTTTCTAGTATTATTTGGATTTTTTGAATTAAGAACAAGTCCTCATTCTCAATGCTTTCATGTTTCAGCTGCACAAATTCCTAGAGATAATGACATTAATAGAAATGGCACACAAAATTCTGTAATTTAAAATATTTAATGTAGGTGTCCTAGCTGAAGCCACAAATTTTCATCAGAAAAAGTCTGTCATAAAGCTATCATACTGAATCAGTCCATTATTGCACTACCGTAAAGAAATACCTGAGACTAGGTTAAAAGAAAAGAGGTTTAATTGGCTCATGGTTCTGCAGGCAGTACAGGAAGCATGATGCTGGCATCTACTCAGCTTTTGGGGAAGCCTCAGGAAACTTACAAACATGGTGTAAGCTGAAGAGGGAGTGAGCGCTTCACATGGCCAGAGCAGGAGGAAGAGAGAGATGGGGGAGGTGCTACACATTTTTAAACAACCAGACCTCATGATAACTCACTCACTATCACAAGAACAGTACCAAGAGGTTGATGCTAAACCATATATAAGAATCCACCCTCATGATGCAGTTACCTCCCACCAGACCCCATCTGTAGCATTAGAGATTATAATTGAACATGAGATTTGGGTGGGGACACAGATCAAACCATTATATTTCAATAGTTTTTTGGATACAAGTGGTTTTGGCTACATGGGTGCATTCTATAGTGGTCACTTCTGAGATTTCAGTTCACACATCACCACAGCATTGTACACTGTACCCAATATTTAGTCTTTTATCTCTTACCCCCTCCCAACCTCCCTAAGTCCCCAAAGTCCATTACATCACCATGTATGTCTTTGCATCCTCATAGCTTAGCTCTCACTTATAAATGAGAACATACAATTTTTGGTTTCCATTACTGAGTTACATCACTTAGAATCATGGCCTCCAACTCCATCCAATTTGTTGCAAAAGACTATTTCATTCCTTTTTTTGGTTGAGTACTATTCCATGGTATATGTATACTACATTTTCTTTATCTACTCATTGGACAATGGGCACTTATGTTGGTTCTGTATCTTTGCAATTATGAATTGTACTGATATAAACATACATGTGCCTGTGTCTTTTTCATATAATGACTTTTTTTCCTTTGAGTAGATACCCAATAATGGGACTGCTGGATTGAACAGTAGATTTACTTTTAGTTATATAAGGAATCTCCATACTGTATTCCATAGAGGTTTGTACATGTATTTTTATGGGTCTCAGAATGCAAAGCAAATATGAATGATTGCTGCTATCGTCTGAAAGTTGGTGTCCCCACAAATGTCATTTGTTATAATCTAACTCTCAAGGAGATAGTGGTAAAAGGTGGGGACTTTGGGAGATGATTACATCATGAGTGTTGAGTTCTCATGAATGGGCTTAGCATCCTTGTAAAAAGGCTTAGGGGAACCCATTTGCCACCATCCTGCCCCCACAACCTTTTGCCATGTGAAGACATAGCAAGAAGACACAATCTTTGAAGCAAAGAACAAGCCTTCACCAGACACCAAATCTGCTGGTGCCTTGATCTTGGACTTTCCAGCTTCTAGAACTGTGATCAATATATTTGTGTTGTTTATAAACTACCTAGTCTAAGGTATTTCATGGTAGCAGTGCAGACTTAGACAATTGCTGTAAGTTTCCTCATGTAACATACAACAAATGCAGGGATTTGGATAACTAGAGTGAAGTTGATAGTGAAAATGAGGAACCATGGAAGAGATAAAGTAAAACAGAGGGAGAGGGAGGGAGTGTGTGTGTCTTAATAGCCTATGACATAGCAAAAATTGTCAGGGATGATTTAACAGTTCTACCAAGAATAACAAGTAGAAAATAAAAGTTTGAAATTAACAATACACAAGCCCAAGATCCTCCACCCTTCTGTTCGAATGCCCACTTGAGATTCAGAAACAGCTATCTAGAGATTCCACTGCTTATATGTTAGCTGCCTAGTTGATTAAAATGAGTAGGTGCTATTCTTGAGTTGTTAGGAGAATCACTGAAAATGAAACATTTCTGAGCTGGGTAACAGAGAATTGAGCTATAATAGATACATGGTGTGAAAAGGGAAGTGAAAAGCACACTTTCAGCTACTATTGTTAGAAAGTATGCTGGGTCCTAGGAACAAAGACATTTGTAAATTTGATAAAGTTTGTAATATTTAAAAAGACCAAAAGGTTCATTTTGGGCTCACTCAACCAGAACAATGGCAAAAAAGGAAAAAGGTCAACTGTTAATTTGCTCCCATAGCATAATGTAATTTCCCCTATTACCTCTTAATATTTTATTGTGATATTCTATTTATTTTTCTGCCATTCTTAATGGACTAAAAAAATATGTGGGAGCTGAAACTTTCTGTATTTTTCTCTGCTTTATCCCTAATGCCTTGTATAGTGCCTGGCGAAGAAAAAGATTTTAAATATATTTGTTGATGAAAAGAAGAGAGGAAGTAAACAAAAAAAGGTGAAAAGGTGCTAAGGTAGGAGGAAGGAAAAGGGAGCAAGGGACAGGCCTAGAGAAGAAAGGAATTCACCAGAGCTGGTTTTATTATACTTAACTACATTTATGCAATACCTCTGCTTAAATTTCTATTCCTCATTGGAATGTAGAACAAATAGCATTAAATATTATGCCAAGTGCACTTTTATGTATGCATGTTATGCTTCCATAAAAGGTTAAAATGTGTCTATGGAAAAAATCCTACAGTGTATTCAGATTTTTATAAACTCATAGTTAGCACTTTTTATTGAATGAATTTTCCTAGCAGTCACCTTAAACTTCAAGTTTTTGACCTTAATACAGGCATACCTCGGGAATACTGTAGTTTGGTTTCAGACCACTGCAATAAAACCACTATCCCAATAAAGTCAATTATCACAATAAATGAGTCACTCCAATTTTTGGTTTCCCAGTACATATAAAAATTAGGTTTACACTATACTGTAATCTGTTAAGTGGGCAATAGCATTATTTAAAAAAAAAAGTAAACGTCTTAATTTTAAAATATTTTACTGCTAAAAAGTACTAAGGATTATCTCAGCCTTCAGTGAATCATAATCTTTCTGCTGTTGGAAGGCCTTGCCTCAGTGTTGTTGGCTGCTGACTGATCAGGATGGTGGATGCTGAAAGTTAGGGTTGCTGTGGCAATTTCTTAAAATAAGACTACAATGAATTTTGCTTCAACAATTGACTCTTTCTTCTCAAAAGATTCCCCTGTAGCATGCAATGCTATTTGATAACACTTTATCCGTAGCAGAACTTCCTTCTTTCAAACCCTGCCACTGCTTTGTCAACTAAGTTTATGTGACATTCTAAATTCTTTGTTGCCATTTCAAAAATGCTCATGGTATCTTGACCAGAAGTAAATTCCACATTGAAAAACCACTTTCTTTATTCATCCATAAGAAGCAAACATCTCCATTTCCATTCAGTTTTTATCATGAGATTGCAGGAATTCAACAACATTTTCAGGCTCTACTCTTTTTTTCTTTTTTGCAACAGGATCTTGCTCTATTGCCCTGGCTAGAGGGAGCAGCCCACTGCAGCCTCAACCTTCCAGGCTTAAGCAATCCTCCCCCTCAGCCTCCTGAGTAGCTGGAACTACAGGAGTGCACCACCACGCCCGGCCAATTTTTTTTTTTGTAGAGATGGGTTTTTACTATGTTTCCCAGGCTGCTCTGGAACTTCTGGTCTCAGGTAATTCTCCCACCTCAGCCTACCAAAGTAATGGGATTACAAGCATAAGCCACTGCACCCAGCCAGGCTCCATTTCTAATTCTAGTTTTCTTAGCATTTGTACCATATCTGCAGTGACTTCCTCCACTGAAATCTTGAACTCCTTGAAGTCATCCATAAGGGTTAGAATCAACTTCTTCAAACTCCTGTTAATGTTGATATTTTGAAATCCTTTCATGAATCACCAATATTTTAAATGGCAATCTGATCCTTTCCAGAAACTTTTCTATTTGTTTTGCACAGATTCATCAGAGGAATCATTATTGATGGCAGTACTAGCCTTACAAAGTGCATTTCTTAAATAATAAGACTGGAAAGTCAAAATTACTCCTTGATTCTTGGGGTGCAGAATGGAA
Source organism: Plecturocebus donacophilus (assembly GCA_004027715.1). Taxonomy (NCBI): domain Eukaryota; kingdom Metazoa; phylum Chordata; class Mammalia; order Primates; family Pitheciidae; genus Plecturocebus; species Plecturocebus donacophilus. The sequence continues at coordinate 64,793 of PVKP010004117.1, read as the reverse complement.
GTTGTATGAAAACAACATTAGACTTCTTGTACATCAGAGCTCTCGGTTCACTAGGTGCATTTCCAAAAAGCAGTAAAATTTTGGAAGAAGTATTTTTTTCTGACCAGTAGTTCTCAATAATGGGCTTAAAATATTCACTATTTCATGCTATAAACAGATGGGCTGTTTTCAAGCTTTGTTGCTACATTTGCAGAGAACAGGCAGAGTAGATTTGGCATAATTCTTAAAGGTCCTAGGTTTCAGAATGGTTGATAAGCGCTGAGTTCAACTTAAAGTCACCAGGTGCATTAGCCCCTAACAAGAGAGTCAGCCTGTCCTTTGAAGCTTTGAAGCCAGGCGTTGACTTTTCCTTTGCAGCTATGAAAGTCCTAGACGGCATCTTCTTTCAATAGAAGGCTGCTTCATCTTCATCTTCATCTGTTGTTTATTGCAGCCACCATTAACAATTATCTTAGGTAGATTTTCTGTATAATTTGTTGCAGCTTTTATATCAGCACATACTGATTCTCCTTATGCTTTTATGTTGTGGAGATGGCTTCTTTCCTTAAAATTCATGAACCAACCTCTGCTAGCTGCCAACTTTTCTTCTGCAGCTTCCTCACCTCTCTCAGCCTTCATAGAACTGAACAGAGAGAGTTAGGGCCTTATTTGGGATTAGATTTTAGTTTAATATTGTAGCTGGGTTTATCTTCCATCTAGAACACTAAATTTCTTCATATCAGAATAAGACTGTTTTACTTTCTTATCATCTGTGTGTTCACCTCAATAGCACTTTCAATTTCCTTTAAAAACTTTTTCTATGCATTCACAACTTTGCTAACTGGTGCAAGAGGCCTAGCTTTCATCCTATCACTGCTTCCAACATGCCTTCCTCCCTACACTTAATAATTTTGAGCTTTTGATTTAAAGTGAGGGACATGTGTCTCTTCTTTTCACTTTAAAAGTTGTAGGTCATGTTCAGGTTATTAATTGGTCTAATTTCAATATTGATGTGTCTCAGAGAATATGGAGGCTTGGGGCCCAAAGAGAGGGATAGAAATGGGGAAATAGCTGGTCAGTGGAGCAGTCAGAACACACAAAACATTTATTGGTTTAGTGTTTGATGGATGCAGTTCATGGTTCCCCAAAGCAAGTATAATAGTAACATCAAAAATCAGTGATCTCAGATCACCATAACAGATATAAGAATAATTAAGAAGTTTGAAATGTTGTGAGAATTACCAAAATGTGACACAGAGACATGAGGTGAGCAAATACTTTTGGAGAAATGGCACCAGTAGAGCACATGATGCAGTATTGCTACAAACCTTCAATTTCTCAAAAATGCAATATCTATGAGGCACAAAACAGCAAAGTATAAAATACAAAATATTCTCATAAAACATTAACACCTGTTCCAAGAATATACCACCACCTTCCTATAGATGTTCCATTCTATATTTAAAAGTAGGCTTAACATTCCAAAATATGAAACAAGTTCTGTTCTTTAGTCTGCCAATGACTAGGCGCAACCACTGTCACTCCTAGAGAAGAACTTACAGCCTTTCCCTTATTCTCCCTCATGTGCTTCAGAAACCCTAAGGAGACTTATATGGCAATCATGTATTCATCTACTTCTCTTTGTCTCTATTTCTAGGTCTTTGGTTGAGATTGTTTTTATCTGTCATATTATTTTATAACTTTTAGTTTGGAACTGACAAGCTGTTTGTATATATAAAATATGAAGCTAAACCCAAACTTTGAAATAAGCAGCTAGTGCTATGAAATGATAGTAGCACCCAGCAGAAATTGAATGTCTAGAGATGTTGGTTTCCTGTCTCCTCACTCCAAATAAAATAGTGATTTAATTCTTATGAAGCTAAACCAAAGAACACAGAAAGTGATTCTTTTTCCTCTTTCTGTGATATTGAAATTAAAATGTGTTCATTTCCAGAAGCCACTTAATATATACTATGCTACATTATCATACCAAATTTCAACATTTTGCTAACTTTAAATTAGATTCTTTCATTGATCCTTGTTTAAGCTTCTTATCTCCCCCGTGGGATTTAATAATTGTTATTTAAATAATTATTAGCTGAAAATACAATTAAGTTCATTAGTATACTCAAATTCTAAACATTTACAAAAGTATGTTACTACACAATACTTTAAAAGTTATGTTAAACTTTCCTGAGAAAATGTCAAAATACGAAAAAGTAGAGGAAATAAGACCAGATCCTCCAGCCCCCAAAAGTGTCAATAGTTCTCCCAGTTCATCTATACCTCTACTCCGTCCACTGGCTTCTGTTCTGGGAATAACAAAATGTTAAATAATAAAAAGTGTGTTCAACTATTTTAAAATTATAGTTGCCCAAAATTAATTATGTAAAACCATGGTAACAAGACATTTCATGCACCTCTACCTTAGATGACTATTAAAGTGATTTCTTTGTACCGATATAGACGTTAATATAGGCATTTATCATAATAAAATAAAATTGAGCTATATAAATATTATGTATACAAATACACACTCAGGGATATATGTAATACATCTTCTGTAGGCCTGTTTTTAGGCTTACGTTTTTTTCTCTTAAGTCCACTGATTCTCAATAGCTTCCTTTGATATAAAAAGAATTTTTCTGCCTTTTAAAATGGGAAAATAAAGGAAAATATGTTAAATAGCTTATCCAAGAATATAGTCAGAATTAGAAATATTAATTGGTATTAAAAATCTTCCAAACTCAAATACTGTAGTCAGACCAAGACAATAGCTCCCTTGTCATTATAGCTATGAGAAAAAAATACGTCTGGTGACTTTATGTTTTGATATTGGACAAGATTGTTAGTATTTACTCTATAGATATATAAAATGGAAATGGTATTTTTAGCCATAACTCACTAATTATTTGGGAATAAAAAGGAGAAAACATAAGATAAAATTGTAAAGAAAACAATGTTGACATAAACCAATTATAGAAGAAGAAAAATAATAGTTTCACCATGCAGTTATGTTGAAAAATTTTAGCAAAATTCACTGAACATATGTGTTAGTCTGGTTTTGTGTTGCTATGAAGGAATATCTGAGATGGGGCAATTTATAAAGAAAAGTGGTTTATTTTGGCTCACAATTCTACAGACTATACAGGAAGTATGGTGCTGGCATCTGCTTTTGGAGAGGGCCTTAGGAAGCTTCCAGTCATTGTGGAAAGCAATGGGGGAGCAGGTATATCACATGGTGAGTGTGGAAGCAGGAAAGAGAAGGGGAGAGGTGCCACATTGTTTTAAACAAACAAATCTCTGAGAAAGAACTCACTCATTACCATGGGGAGGGCCTCAAGCCATTCAAGAGGGATCTGCCCTCATGACTCAATCTCTTCCCACCAGGCCCAACTCCAACATAGGGAATCACATTTTAACAACAGATTTGGCAGGAGACAAATATCTAAATCATGTTAATATACTGTAGATTTTACTTCGGCTCTATGACAGGAAATTCAGGACGATTAGGAAAAGTCTACTGTTGTAAAGAAAATGAAAGATTAGCTAAATTCCCAAACAGAAGAAGAGTAGAAAATCAAATGGTATATTTAAAGATAAAGATTTTTGTCTCTGCGCAATCTTTTATTGGAAATCATTGTGAAGACTTGCTCGTAATGACATCAACTGCTGTGGTCATACATACACTTATGTGAAATAAAGATAAATCTTTATGCTTCGTTTTGAAATTGTGACATGTATTTATTTATGACTCATTTCAAAGTTGCAAGAAAGAATTGTAACCAAAGTATTATATAAATTCATGTAGGCCACTTTGCCCCTAAGGAGAAAAAATTAAATGTCTTTAGTAAAAGTGGATTGAGAAATATATTAAAGATAGATAAAGAAAATTGAGAGTGCTGATTAGTTAAAATGATTCAATTTAAAATAAGTATTGTAGTTAAGATAGAGATACAGCATCAGAACCTCAGCAAAAATATAAAATAGATGGACTTTTTTTCTGAAACCCTCCCTCCCCATCAACTTCTATATCTTCATGCTGCTCTGGCCCCTTCTATGAGAGACAAACACTACTAATGTGATATTGATTAAATGGATTAACTCTCCAAGGACATCTGCATTTCAAAAGGCCACCACAGAAATAGCCATATGCAACCCAAAGAAAGACTGGCAAATATGATCAAGTCTAATACCTATCCCTGTCAATTAAATATTTATTGTAGTTTTCTGTTTTGTTCTTTTAAATTCTAGGAATTATAATTTTTATTTCATTTAGTTTCTCACGGCCACATACTTTGAGCCTCATGCTTACATGAGGTTTGTAGATCATTAATTTAGAACTATCACTTTTGCATGACATTCTTTGGAATATTTCTTATAGTCACTGGACTGTGAGCTCCTTAAGGGTACTGACTCTTCCTTATTCAATTTTGCATTAATAGTTTGTGACACAGCTTGTGAACAAGAAAGACTCAATAAATGCTGGTGGAACAACTAAATGCATAAATAAGCAGAGACTTGTTTATATACCATATAGACACTCAACATGATGTCACACAGCAGAATTTAATGGAATATATATCATAAAATACCTAGCAAGTATTAACACTGTATATCAAGACTGTTACAATTAATCATATATGTATGTACACTTGCATATGTGTACATCTCCCCTACTAATATATGAGATCTTTAAGAATAGAAAGTGTATTTTATTCATCATGTTTGTAATCCTTAAGCACAGTGTGTGGCACACAACAGGTGCTCAATTCACTTTTACTGATTAAATGATTTATAGCTTATATAGATAAGTAAAAAAATAAGATATAATCAATCTGTCTTTACCTCATGAACACTTCTTATTCTTTTCCAAATGAATTTTTTTTTCTATTTTCTTGGAAAGTATGACACTACTGTTAAGGAATATTAGCTGATTTTAAAATATATACCCAAATGATAGTAGTCAGTGGTGTTGTGTCATCTATAGGTGGCAAAACAGGGAGTAAGGGCAGGGTTTCTATTTACCTCCTTGAAGTATTTTGTTTTATTTTGTTTAACATTCTCCAGATATAATGAAATTATATGTGGTCAACAATATTTAAAATGTGTACAAAATGAAAGTTACATCTAAGAGACATATCACAGAAACTATCAGCAGGTATCCTCTAATGCCAAAACTGACTATAAACAATATGAATTAATGTAATGATGCAACTCCATGTGATAAAAGATGAGGTGATGCTCGTATACATTAATAGAAGTTATAATTGTTCTTTCTATATTTATATTTGACTACCTACCCATCTACCTATCAAAATTTCCAACAATCTTGTGAGTTTTCTTGTATTATTACCTTCAATATATTGGTGGGCAAACCAGACTTCACCAGGTTAAATAAGTTGCTCAAGTAACACAGCTATGAAGTTCACTTTCAACTTAGGTCATGATGCCTCAGAATTCATACTTAGATACACACAGACATACACATGTGCACACACACACACTTTTAACAAAAGGTATACATATCATTTTGAAAGTTAAAACAATAAAAATGTATGTAAAGAAAAAAAAATTCTGAAAACTGTATCTTGAACCCTCTTCCTGTCTTTACTATGTCCACATCCCAAATCTCAATCCCGCAAGTTAACCACTGCTGTTTCTGTATGTTGTTGTATACCTTTTTTTCTAATAATGAAACCCATTGATACATAGATACAGAGGTACAGAAATATGTAAGTAGAGAAATAGAGAGCAGAGAAAATTTGTATTTTTTCACCAGGGCGACAATATATTGTTGTGCAAGTTGTTTTATGGATGCTTTTCCTTATCAATGTACACAGATCGGCTGCAGTCAATATTGTTAATTACTTACTGTTATAATCTTCATCTTACAAATTATAAGAACAGGGTTTAGGTGCATGTACATAGGCTCAGAAGATTGGGCTTCAGTATTTAGGCAAAAGGATTCACAGACTTCTCCAAAGGCCTCGAAGAAGTGCAGTGAATAAGCAACAAACCTATTCATCACTATACCCCATTGTTCAATAACATGGGCCATCTACAGCAGTCCCTAAGCCTCTCCCATGTTCTTCTGTACAAAGCCTTCTTGTTACCTGAAACTCTGTGCTTCGGTTCATGCTGCTTCTTCTGTCAGGAATAACATCCCTGGTTTTTCTCCAAATGTTCAAATTGTATCTGTTTTTCAAACAGAAGTCCAAGTCTCATTTCAACATTGGAGATTTTCCAGTTAATCCCAACCATTCCTTATATTCCATACCATGGTAGGCAGAATTCTAATATAGTCACTCAATATTTTTGTCCCTGATTATTCAATCAAACATTAATATAGTTATATTTCTGAAGGAGTTTTGAAGATGTAATTAAAATCTCAAATTAGTTGATCTTGAGATATGGAGAGTAACTTGGATGGCCTGACAAAATCAGGTGAGCTCTTCAAAAGCAGAAAATTTTCTCCAGCTGGTTATAGAAGGAGAAGTCAAAGATTCAAAGTACAAGAGGGATTTGATGTGCCATTGCTGGCTTGAAGATGGAGTTGACCATGTAAGAATAGAATACTGACAACTTCTACAATTTGAGAGGAACTAATCAATTTATGTTGTCTTAAGCCATACAGTTTGTGACATTTGGTTATTCAGCAATACCATAGGATGGTCATGATTCAAATCAACACTTGACTATATGACTTTATTTAGAGAATGTATGTGAAAATAATTAAACACTGACATTCTTAGATCTTTCTTTACATGATTGTCTTATCTCCTTAGTACACTTTTAAGCTCTTCTATAACAGAGACCATGTTTTATACTGAAAACAATAATAATTAGAATCTCTCCCACTGAGCTAGGCACATCACTGATGCTTAATAAATAGTTGACAGAGTGAACATACTATAAACAAAATGTCCAGCTCATTAGCCTTGGCTTTGATTCCTGAAATACCATAGGAGAAGCTGCTTATATACTTAGCTGTCATGAAACGGTGTTTATAAAAAAAGAAAATGCTTTAATTTGAAAGACCATGTACCAATAGCTAATATTCACTATAGTAACAAATGCATGTGTTTCCTAAAGAATTAACACGTGCTAGCTTAATTTAATGCCATAATTAAGATTCACATGAATGCTGTAAATTATTGTGTTTGTTACTGAGGCAACCATATGTACTGTGTTCAAAAAGGTTGAAATATTTCCCCTCCTACGTGAGTGAAAAAGAAAAAAAAAAGCTCACTTAAAAACCTATTTAGAAAAGAACAACCTGACATTTTTAAAAGCTGGTATTTCACTTCATTTTATCAAAAGTCATTTCACCCCCAAATGTCAAATTCAAAAGCACCAACTTTTTAATCAATCAATTTATTTATTTTTCCGGGATTGCTTTTTGGTTGTTTTTCTGTGACTCTAGAGCTTTATTTTTATCCCTTTACCTCATCCCCCCCACATCAGAGAAAACATCACATTCATCTACATTACTCATCAGAAAATACAACAAGTCTTTTGGTATTGTGGCATTGTTATATACAGTCATATCATAAAACAAACTTGGTGTATTCTAGTAACTACATTTACTAATTTTGTTCAGACAAGCAAGTCGCCATTTAAATATTTGGGAATATTTTTTCATTATTGCCATAGATGTAGTGAGTCATTGACAAATAACATGCTTTACTTCCATTATCAACACTTAAGCAAAGACTATTTTGAGGAAAAGACAAGCTTTGCACAAGGAGAGAGGAAATTTGACTGGTTTATTGTGGTTTTTCTAGGAGAAAATATGCATACAGACAAAGGGGAAACAGTGGATACAATCTATTTAGATTCTCAAAAAACTTTTGACAAGATTCCATATTTTCAAAGTCTGTTAAAAACACAAAACAAAATTAAAGCAATACGTAAAACAAACAAACCACCTTCACCACACAATAGATACTTCGCTTCAATTTAGGAAAGAAGTAGGCATTTCTAAAACAGAGAATGACAAATAGTGAGTTTCTCTAAGGATCTGGGTAGTTAATGTTTTATAAACGATCTTGAGGTAGTCATCAAGCTGGAAGATGGCCTTAAGTTCTTCTGGACAGTTAAAGTATCGAGAGATGGAGGAAGGTGTAGAAAGGCCCAGTGACTGTGCAAAGTGGGAATGTGGCTTAGTGTGAGGGAGTGTTCTCAGGGAAATATTACTTAAACTATACCAGAAAGAAACCCAAGAAAGGTTCTGAGAGCCAAGAGGAATTGTTCTCTGAAGACATCTGCCTAATGTGTTGTTGAGGCAAAAAGAAAAAGAAAAAGAAAACTATGTACCTCTTAATGAGAGGAGTGAATGAGCTAGAAAATAAAAATCATCCTCCCTTTGATTAGAAATTATTGTTGCAACATTAAACAATTATGATCAGTGAACTAATGACAAAAAGCAAAGGAAAAAAGAAACACAAGGTGTTGAGCAGATTTTTTTTCAAAAAATTAATAAGAGGTAACTAAGCTGAGGACATAATTTACTTTTTTTCCAATTTTAATTTACTGAAATTCCAAATACTAGAATGAATGAAACTGATGAAACTTGAGAAAAGCATCTCCAAAAATAGAAAATACACTGAAAACCTACATTCTACAGTGAAGAATAGATTTATGGAAACTCTTATTGCCAGAGGTTTTTTATTTCATCTCTTTCTCAAGTGATAGACTTTTATTTCTAACTGCTTGTTTGACATCTCTTCCTGATTCTCACACAGACACATTAAAGTCAACATCTGTAATAACAAATCCTTTATCTTCTTCCCCTTATATACGTTTTGCTTTTCTTGTGTTCCTTTCTCACTGAATAGCATCCCATGGTGTTTTTCAGCCTTTTCTCTCCCAAAGAACCCTCTGAATTATCACAAAATGGCATAGCCACAAGTTTTCAAATCCTGCCAGTTTGATCTCTGAAATATGCTCAAAATCAGGACCCACTTTTCTATTCCCACTGCCACGGCCTTGGTTCTGCCCTGAATCATTTTTGCCTGAATTATGTTAACAACTTATTATGCTGTTCTAATCTGTTTCTTTCATTTCTCCTCTTCCAGATCATCTTCTACCTAGTTTCAAGATTTACCTTTAAAAATCCCTGTTTAGTTATATGATTTCCTTATGGAATAGTTTTCAAAGACCTCCCACTGAATATAGGATAACCTCCAAACTCCTTACTCTGCCATTTTGATCCCAATTATAGTCTAATCCTAACAGCTTCAGTCTCCCTTGCCTTACTACTGCTTTTCACTCCAGGCTCCTGAAGCTCTGGTCACAGCAAACTACTTGCAATTCCCAGCATAGCTTCATGAACTCTCATGTTTCAGCTTCTATTTCAGCATTCTAATTAATCCTTCTTATTACAGTCAGCTGTCTAATGGTCTGCCTCCTCACAAGCCCATGAACACTTAGAAAGCAGAGCAAATACCTTTTGTTATATAGTCATAAAGGGATAAAATGCATAACTCAATAAACATTAAATGAATGAATGATTGAACAACTAAATGAACAGAGACCATATAGCCTGAAAATGTGAGTTGCTTCCATGACATTTTTGGATACATTTATAGGTGACAGAACCATAAAGGGGTCACAGATAATATCTAACTCATTTTTAAAAAATAAGATGTATTGCTAGTTCGATGCCTAGCACAAGGTATACCCTTATTACACATGGAAACAGTAAAAGAATTCTATCAGTTTGAGCTAGTCCACAGCAGTAATTTAAAGGCACAACTTTTGGGGGGAAGTTTTCAGGTTCATCATTTCTTTTTGCATAGAAAAATTACTATTTTTCATGATTGCTTGGGTAGACTCTCTTATTTGAAGCACCATACAGAGTCTTCTCATTTCCTATGCCGCTAACAAAAATTTTTATCAGCCATAAAACTAAAAGTTGTCAAACTTTCTTGAAGGACATGCATATTGAAAGTGATCCCTCAAATATTATAAATGGAAGTATCTAGTTTGGAATCATGGAGGCCACTTTAAGTTGGAAAGTAAATTTCCCAAACCTGAAAACACTTACAAACATTCACAAATATGGTGACAGTGCAATTACAAAAATAAGCTGAGTTTTGAAAATAAGCCATTTCATACTTACAGTTAAAGTGCTGATGCTTCATCTGGAGAATTTTTAAATAAATTTTTCTTATCAAAATGTCACTAGCTAGTAATTACAAATTCAGACATTTTGGATTAGTGTATTCTGTAAATAAGGGATGCTCATATACTTATTGTCCATTTCTATTTCCATGTAACCCATTTTCCCACCAATAAGTTTCATTTTCTGTATTTATGCTATTTTCTAAGACACAACCTCCCAGACACCCCCCGCCCACTCCACTTCCAAAATAGAGGCATAAAACATCAGCCGACATTTTTATGGAATCAGATTCCATATTGTGGAATAATTTCATTTTACGGAATCATTCTTTTTGTTATTTTTTTGAATTGTCTTATTTTTCATTGCAGTAGTAGCATCTCTTCAGCATGGGACTTGCTACTTCAGGAATATACATTTTTCACATAGTATTTCATATAGTTCTGCTTTGCTGCTGCTCTATTTTTATTATATAAACTAAGCCCACATCCTCCAAAAGGGAGGTGGGGAAAAGTCACGCATTTGTCAGTAGAGTCCTGGCATTTGATTTTTAGACATCCCTTGAGCTTGCAAGACAACATGCTGTCAATCGTGAGAAGCTCAGTGCATGTAACACAAAGAGTTCAAGGGCTGACTGCTGAATCCAATCTAAGTGCCGGGTTCCAAAAACCTTTCATACCTGGGCTTTGCTGAAGGGCTCACATCTGTAGTTCATCTGTCCTTTTCAATGTATGTACAGTTGCAGTTGGGGCTGTGCAATTTTCGTTTTCCAAGAAAGGTATTGATTGCTCAGGAGTTATTGTCAGCATTTTGAAATAAAATATGTTTTATTTTTATCATCAGAAGGAGAAGTATATGGTGGATTGTAATTTACTGGTGCTAAGTCTGGATCTGCACGTTTGTTGCTTCAGTGATTTAAGTGGATTCTCAATGGATAGTTTGTTACATCTCTAATTTGAGCATATATCTGCAGCATGTGTTTAATGTTATGCAGTTTTCAGTGAGGCATGAAGGTTTTGGCACTACAATGCAGAAAAGTGAAGGGACTGTATGGCTCTGGGGACTGGTCATGAGGTAACTGAGCTAGTTGGAAAATCAAATCCAAATCGCACCAACACAAAGGTCATAGACAGAGAAAGGATAGCTGGGTAGAAATCTGAGAAAATATCACTGGCAAAAGCAACTCTAAGCAACCCAACAATATAGCACTCACCCTCAGAAGAGAAATGAACTTAGTTTGCATATGTTGATAGAGAGGTGTAATGCTATTTTTTAACACTCAGTGTGATCTCTTTAGTATGTGGCTGTGTCTGGAGGATGTTACTTCTATTTTTTTGGATTCTACCTCAATGTGTTTATAAAGTAGTGATCTCCTGGTGGTGAGAGAAGTCTGTAGGGAAAGATACTATTTCAGAATTCCAAGGAAGCTTCAATTGTAAAAAAAATAAATAAATTGCTTTCAAATATATTTAAATAACAGAAGAGATTGTTCAAAGGTAAATTAAAGAAAGGGGAATGACTAGCCAAAAAATGCAAAAATGCGATCAAACCAGACATTTCTACATGTAGACTAATAAATCTCAGAATTTGGGGATATCTTTTGTTGTCTGATCACTTGTTTTTTCACCCTAGGGTTTGGTATGAGCCAATACAATAGAAGAACATTTTCTTTTCTTTCTTTTCAAATTATTATAGTACTTAAAAATAGATTGCCATATATTACACTGATATGTTCTTTCTGTTACCAAGGCTGTGGAGAAAGCTAATTTCTGCGTATCCTTTTCTTCTTTGTATTATTTTCCTCATCTCACTTCCTATGCCAGACATTCGTAGATGTCAATTCACCACAAAATATCTTACTCAAATGCAAATTGTTCCAAAGCATGGTTCATAACTCATTCTGAAAAGTTACTGTAAAACATACAAAATCTGATTTTGTTGCAACCCCAACTATTAGAAATAAATTATGAAATATTGAGGCCAGGGGATAAATGTGCCTTTTGAAGGCAGAAGCACCGGTGTTAGATAGGCTGTTTCTTACAACACAGTTAGACAATAGTAAGATACTTGCCTGTGGGAAGTTTGCAGTGTTTGTGTTTTGATTTTTCAATAAACTGCTTCCTACTTCTAATTATTTTCTAAAGAGTAAAATGAATTTTTGAAATCCCTCCAGCTTTTAAAACCAAACCAGCTTTATGAAACTTTTTGCTCAAAATATCTTTTTTAGCTAGTGTGAACTTCAAATATTTCAATTCTAAACCACCGAGGGTTCAAATAGAATTGTCAAATCTCTCTTATTCTTTCTTACCAACTTCTAATCTGCTGCTTTGTATGCTCTGTAAGCACAGTTTTGGAAGCCAATAAATTAATATTTGAGGTGTCTAACAGTCTGCTCAGTTGCAGCCCTTATATCTTTGAGGACACAGTATACAGTAAGATTTTATATGGGGAATAAACAGTCTTTGCTGTAGGTGATTTTAAAGCTTGAGTGCTTTAGTCTTTTACTGAAAGCAGTAAATTTTAGGTAGATTGTAATCCCATTCATACTTTGGCTGTTAGAATGCCTAACAACTTTGAGCAACTACAAATCATTATGCAAATGCAATAGAATCACAGTTTGCACAGTAAAAATCTTATCATTTTTAGTAAAAAATAAAAAGGATATTCTTTACGTAGTTTAATCATAAGTACCAACTGTTATTTTTACCTAATCTAGCTCCCGAAACTCCACTGTATTAATTCATTTGGTACTTATTACCATCATGGCTTAATACAGACTGATTGAAACAGCATATAGACCACTCCAAAAGATTCACTGTCTTCCTTAAAAGCTTTTATAGCATCTTCCTACTAGGTGTATTAAAAATAAAAAGTCAATTTAGTGTAACGTAAATCAGTCATTTAATAAGATTTGAAAATCCTACATAGAGAGTTAGTAATAACCAAAATGCTTTTTCTCAACATTAAAAAGAAAAGGTTTCTAATTAAATTTATAATGGAATGAACTGCTATGGAGAAACAGAGCATGAACTTATTGGGCTAAACTTGTTTAAATGCATCTTAGCCTTCCTGATTGTGCCTGCTGTGTCACTACTTTCTACTAATGCAGCAGATGAGACCCTTATTCCAGAAGCTGAAAAACACATTTTATAAGATGAATTATCTTCATGTCTAAACCAATTTAGTAATTAGTTTAAAAATAAATGTATGACAAACTCAGTAGCTGTATGCCTTTGTTAAGCTCCATAAGGGAATATATTCCCTCTCATCCATTTCTTTAAATACCATAGCTCTTGCTGTAGTACTTTCCATTTTCTAAAATTAAACCTTTTGTGGCTGATTAATATGTATTGAATAATATTTTTGGTTTCTCTGCTTGAATTAAGCAACAAGGTAAAATTACATAGCTAGCAACAGAACAATGGGAATTCTGTTCTGCTAGATTAAAAAAAAGTCATGTTTTCAGTGAGTAATTTTTCAGTCAATGAATAATACCTTAACAATTGTTGAGTCAATAAAAATACTGGTATATATGCAAAATAGCAGTCAAATTTAAGGAGGGACCTGATGCAAGGTTCTGGTGTCAATGATTCATGAGGACTTATTCCCTTTAGTTGTATTTGTTAGTTTGTAAATAAAATAAATTTATTTCCAGTCTATCTTTACTAATTTTAATTTGACTCCCACTTGGAAACCCTTCTGCAAATGCTGCAAGATCCTATAATAATAGTCCAAAATATCAGGCTTTTTATGTAAGTGTTATTACTCTTTTATGGGCTTTTTAAAGTATTCTATAATGTAAGCTTTATAGTTTCAGTTACATCTTTATATTTATCAGCATTTTCCACTTTCGTGACTTGTGCAACTAGTCAGCTCTACTATACTCATTTGCCCAGTACATAATAATTGATCAGATTCTAATTCTAAAGTTGGTGGAATTTTGCTATTTATTGTCAGTTGCTCTTGAGAGAAGTGATATGTTCTGGTTTTTACACAATCGCAAAACTAAACTCCTCTAACCTTCCCCATGACCTCTCATTGCACTTCATGATTGATTTGCTGTTTAAAGCTACTGGATTTAGAAACCATAAGGTTATAAATGAGGACAATTCAAATCTGTGCACAGCAGAAGCACTGCTTTTTTCAGATTTCGAGAGGGACTATAGGGGAAGTTTTTGACACACAGGTCTTAAAATCAAACAGCTAATGTGAAATCTCATATATATATGTGTGTGTATATATATATATATCTTAAAATCAAACAGCTAATGTGAAATCACATATATATATACACACACACGCACACGCACACACACACACATATATATGTGTATATATGTAATGCTCTTTTGGTTCAGCATTTATTTTGGGTGCCTTGAGATTCTTTATACAGACCTGATATATAATTTAGCCTATTAAATACATAAAGGTTTCAAATGTCATCATTTCTGAACAGGGGATGGATATACAAATAAAATGCTTAAATAAATTCCTTTAAGTCTGATGCTGAGTTTTATGGCAGGTTCAGAATTTGATATTTCAAAATTTGTAATGGAAACAAGCAAAATCCATTTTGAGGCAACAATTAAGATTTATATAACAGATTGCTCAAGATTATTTCCTCTATCACTCTCCAAATCTGTGTATGTGGGCAGATCCCCATGACAAGGCCCTGGCAGCTGAGTAAGCAAAAAAAACCATCTTGTCTGTATTAACTGAGGAAAGTTTCCTAGGAAGCAGAACAGAGTCAGACAGCTCAAGCGGATGATCAGATACCACGGTAATCTGACCTTGTTGGTATAACATATGAAGTAGAAAGAAAATTGAAGTATTATACTCTAGAAACTTTATTATAAACTGTACATCCAGAAGCTCCAAATCACCATCTGTTCAAAGATTATATTGACCTGTTGTAGTAGACAGCTTTCACATTCTGTGATTGACACCCTATTTCCGAGTGCTCCTGTCTACATTTTGGGGTGGTTATACCATATGTCCTTCCTTCCTCCCTCCCTCCCTCCCTCCTCTTCCTTCCTTCCTTCCTTCCTTTCTTCCTTCCTTCCTTTTATTTTCTCCCATTTTCCTCATCCTCTTCTTCCTTCTCTTCCTCCTCCTTCTCCTGCTTCTTTCACTCCGTCTCTCTTTCTGACCGCCATTACCCCTCCCTTCTCTGTTTTCTTCTTCTTAATGACCAAAGCATCTTATGGTTCAATACACAGAATCTTGACTGTTTTGAAAAATTTGAATACGTATCATAGCAAGTGGAAACAAATTTGAAAATGAGTCAATATGATTCAAGAATTTATGGCAAAATTACTTAGATAAATCCAGTACAATGAGAAATGATCTATCCACTTTTTCAGTACCATCTTAAATTCAAGCAAGGGAGACCCTGTGGTGAACAGACTCATGGAGTGGCCTCCATGAACCCTCCTTCTTGATATCTACAAGCATATGTAATTCCTCTCTTCAAGTGTGGGCCAGGCCTGCAACTTGCTTCTAATCACCAGAATACAGCAAAGACAATGGGATGTACATGATTATATACACATGATTACATAAGATATTAGCACCCATTTTCCTTGAGCTTGTTTCTCCTTTCCTGGCTTTGAGGAAGCAAACAGGCACGTTGGGGATCATGACATGGTAAGAAACTTTGGGTTGCTTCCAGGAGCTGAAGGTGGCCTCCAGCTGATAGCCAGCAAAGTTTGCTTGGAACACAGTGAAGATCATTTATTTATAAACTGACAATGGCTGCTTTAACACTAGTGGAGCAGAGTCAAGTAGTTGTGACAAAGACCAAATGGCCCACAAATCTGAAAATTCATAGTCTCTATTTCTTTGTATGAGAAGTTTACTAAACTGGGTTCAAGTCATTACTGTCACTACAACACATATTGTGTGAAAATATTTATCATAATGATATAATTAATTCTTTTTCTTTATTCCAACTTCATTTTAGATTGGGGGGTATAGGTGCAGGTTTATTATATTGACAAATTGCGTGTCATGGAGGTTTAATATGCATATTAGTTTATCACCCAGGTAATAAGCATAGTGCCCAACAGGTTGTTTTTTGATCCTCATTCTCCTACCACTCCACACCCTCTAGTAGGCCACAGTGTCTATTGTTTCCTTATTTGTGTCCATGTGTATTGAATCTTTAGCACCATCATAAAACAGAGAATATGTAATATTTTTCTTTGTGTACCTGCTTTAGTTTGCTCAGGATAATGGCCTTCAGTTCTATCCATGTTGCTGCAAAGGACAGGATTTTCTTTCGTTTCATGGATGCATAGTATTCCATGGTATATACGTACCATATTTTCATTATCCAGTCGACTGTTGATGGGCATCTAGGTTGATTTCATGTCTTTGCTATTATAAATAATTATAAATAATGCTGCAATGAACATATGGTGGAATAATTTATATCCTTTGGGTATACCCCCAGTGATGGGATTGCTGGTTGAATGATAGTTCTGTAGCAACTGCTTTGAAAAATCTCGAAACTGCTTCCTACAGTGGTGGAACTAATTTACATTCCCACCAACAGTGCATAACAGTTCCTTTTTCTCTGTAGCCTCACTACAACATACATATATATATATATATATATATATATATATATATATATATATATATTTACTTTTTACAAATAGCAATTGTGACTGCTGTGAGGTGCTATCTCATTGTGGTTTTAATTTGCATTTCTGTAAAGATTAGTGACAATGAGCATTTTTTCACATGCTTATTGGATGAATGGATACCTTCTTTTGGACTGTATCTGCTTAAGTTCTTTGTCCACTTTTTAATAAAATTGTTTGACTTTGTTTGTTAATTTAAGTTCCTTATAGTTATGGATATTTTCTTTTGCTGTGGAGATCTTTGTTTTAAATAGATCCCCTTGCCAATTTTTGGTTTTGTCACAAGTGCTACTGAAGCCTTTGTCATGAAATGTGCCAGGTCATATATCCAGAATGGTATTTCCTACATTTTCTTATAGGATTGCTATAGTTTTAAGTTATGAACTTAAATATTTAATCCATATTGAGTTGATTTTTTATATGGTGAAAGGAAGAGATCCAGTTTCAATCTTATGCATATGGCTAGCCAGTTATCTCAGCACCATTTATTGAATAGGGTGTCCTTTCTCAATTACTTTGTCAATCATCAGTTGGTTGTAGATGTGCAGCTTTATTTCTGGGTTCTCTAACCTGTTCCACTGGTCTATGTGTCTGTTTTTTTTTTGTTACCAATACCATGCTATTTTGGTTACTGTAGCCTTGTAGTATAGTTTGAAGTCAGATAGTATAATGCCTCCAGCTTTGTTCTTCTTGCTTAGGATTAATTTGCCCATTCAGGCTGCTTTTTCCGTTATAATTTTTTAAACAGTATTTCTAATTCTGTGAAAAGTATCATTGGTAGTTCAATTGGGATAGCATTGACTCTTTAAATGTCTTTGGGCTGTATGGCCATTTTAACAATATTGATTCTTCCTATCCATTAGCATGGAATGTTTTTCCATTTGTTTTTGTCGCTGATTTATTTAAGCAGTGGTTTGTAATTTTTGTTGTAGAGAGCTTTCACCTCCCTGGTTAGTTGTATTCTTAGATATTTTATTTCTTTTTCTCACTATTGTGAACAGGATTGTGTTCTTGATTTGGTTCTCAGCATGGATATTATTGGGTATAGAAAACCTACTGATTTTTGTACATTGGCTTTGTATCCTGAAACTTTGCTGAAGTTCAGATCTAGAAGCCTTTGGACACAGACTGTGGGGTTTCCTAGGTATAAAATTGTGTCATCTGTGAAGAGAGATAGTTTGACCTTCTCTCTTCTTATTTGGATGCCTTTTGTTTCTTTTTCTTGCCTAATGGCTCTGGTAAGGACTTTCAGTAGTATGTTGAATAGGAGTGGTGAAAGTGGGCATCCTTGTCTTATTCTGGTTTTCAAGGGGAATGCTTTCAGATTTTGCACATTTAGTATGATATTGTATGTGGGTTCGTCATAGATAGCTTTTATTTTAAATTATGTTTTTTCAATGCTCAGTTTTTGAGGGTTTTTTAACATAAAAGGATATTGCATTTCATTTAACACATTTTCTGCATCTATTGAGATGATTCTGTAGTTTTTATTTTTGGTTCTGTTTGTGTGTTGAATCATATTTGTTGATTTGCCTTTATAGAACCAAACTTGCAGGCCAGGAATAAAGCCTACTTGATTGTGGTAGATTAGCTTTCTGATGTGTTGCTGGATTTTGTTTGGTAGTATTTTGTTGAGGATTTTCTCATCTATGTTCATCAAGAATATTGGCCTGAAGTTTTCTTCTTTCATTGTGTCTTTACCAGGCTTTGATATCAGGATAATGTTGGACTCATAAAATGAGTTAGAGGGGATTCTTTTCTCCTCAATTTTTTGGAATAATTTCAGGAGGAGTGACACTAGCTCTTACTTATACATTTGGTAGAATTTTGGTGTTTATCTGCCTTGTCCTGGGCTTTTCAGGTTGTTAGGCTTGTTATTACGGATTCAATTTCGGGACTCCTTATTGATCTGTACAAGGGTTTAATTTCTTTCTGGTTTAATCTTGGGAGGTTGTATGTTTCCAGGAATTTATTCATTTATTCTAGATTTTACAGTTTATGTGTAGTTTGTGTATGTAGAATTGTTCTTCACAGTCCCCAAGTGATTTTTATATTTCTGTGATGTTCGTGGTAATGTCTCCTTTGTCCTTTTTGATTGTGTTTATTTGAATTGTCTCTTTTTTTTATTAGTAGAGATAGTATTCTATAAATTGTATTTATGCTTTCAAAGAAGCAACTTTTGGTTTCTTGATCCGTTGTATTATTTTTTTTACATCTCAATTCCCTTCAGTTCAGCTCTGATTTTCATTATTTCTTTTCTTCTGCTAACCTTATGGTCGGTGTGCTCTTGTTTCTCTAGTTTCTCAAGTTGTAGTGTTAGATTGTTAATTTGAGATTTTTTAAAATTTTTGATGTGGCCCTTTAGTGCTATAAATTTCCCTCTTAACATTGCTTTTGCCATGTCCCAGAAATTCTGGTATGCTGTATCTTTGTGATTATTAGTTTGAAAAAATGTCTTGATATCTGCAGTAATTTTGTGGTTTAGTCAAAAGTAATTCTGGACAGGTTGTTTAATTTTTACATAATTGTATGATTTTGAGATATCTTCCTAGTATTGATTTCTATTTTATTGTACTGTGGTCCAAGAATGTGATTGGTATTATTTTTTTTATTTGTTGAGAGTTGCTTTACTGATAAGCATGAGATTGATTTTAGATTATGTGCCATGTGCAGATGAAGGAATGTATATTCTGGTTTTGGGTGGAGTATTGTGCAGATGTCTCTTAGGTTCAATTGGTCAAGTGCTGAGTTTTGGTCCCAAATATCTCTGTTAGTTTTTTGCCTTGATGATCTACTACTGTCACTGGGGTATTTATATCTCACAGTATTATTGTGTGGTTACTTAATTATCTTCATAGATTTCTAAGAACTTATTTTATGAATCTGAGTGCTCCTGTGTTAGGTGAATATATATTTGTTAAGTCATCTTGTTGAATTGAAGCTCTTATCATTATGTAGTGCCTTTTTTTGCTCTTTTTGATTGTTGTTGGTTGAATTTTTTTTTTTTTTTCTGTTAGTAGAATAACAACCTCGGCTTCTTTTTGTTTTCCATTTGGCTGGTAGATTTTTATCTATTTCTTTACTTTGAGCATGTGGGCGCCATTGCATGTGAGATGGGTCTCTTGAAGACAGCATACAGTTGGGTCTTGCTTCTTTAACCAATTTGCCTTTTAAGTGGACACTTTTAAGTAGAGCCTTTAATCAACTTTGCCTTTTAAATGGAGAGTTTAGCCTGTTTATATTCAAGATTAATATTACTATGTATGGATTTGATCCTAGTCATGTTTTTAGCTGGTTTTTATGTAGACTTGATTTTGTAGTATCTTTGTAGAGTCAATGGTGTATGTACTTAAGTGTGTTTTTGTGGTGGCCTGCAGTGATCTTTCATTTCCATGTTTAGTACTCCCTTAAAGACATCTTGTAAGGTAAGTCTGGTGGTAAAAAATTCCCTTAGCATTTGCTTATCTGAAAAAGATTTTATTTTTTCTTCACTTGTGAAGCTCATTTTGGCTGGATATAAAATTCTTGGCTGCAATTTCTTTTCCTTTAGGATGTTGAATATAGTCCCACAGTATTTTCTGGCCTGCAGTGTTTTTGCTGAAAGATTCATTGTTAACAAAATGGGGTTCTCATAGTAAGTAATCTGCCCTTCTCTGTATCTGCCTTTTATATTTTTCCTTTCACATTGAACTTGAAGAATCTGAGGACTCTGTGTCTTGGAGACGATCATCTTGTATAGTATCTCATTGGGGTTCTCTGAATTTTCTGAATTTGAATGTCAGCCCCTCTAGCACAATTGGGAAAAGTTTCATGCATAATACCCTCAAGTATGATTTCCAAGTTGCTTACTCTCTCTGCCTCTTTTAAGCACCCATGTGAATCATTGATTTGTTCTCTTTACATAATCCCATTATTTCTCAAGGTTTTGTTCATTCATTTTTTTTTCTTTATTTTTGCCTGACTGAATTGATTCAAAGAACCAGTCTTTGAGATCTGAGATATTTGTTCAGCTTGGTGTATTCTGCTGTCAGTACTTCAAATTGTATTATGAAATTCTTGTAGTGAGTTTTTCAGCTTTAACAGCACAGTTTGATTCTTTCTTAAAATGGCTATTTCATCTTTTATTTCTGGTATCATTTTACCTGATTCCTTAGATTCTTGGAATGGGTTTCAACTTTCTCTTGAATTTTGATGGTCTTTTTTGTCAACTAGATTCTGAATTCTAAGTCTGTCATTCCAGTCATTTCAGCCTGGTTTAGAACTATTACTGGGGAGGTACTGTGGTCATTTGGAGGAAAGAAGAAACTGGCTCTTTGAGTTACCACAGTTCTTGCCCTGATTCTTTCTCAAAGATTTGGGCTGATGTTCCTTTAATCTCTGATGTTGCTATCCTTTGGATGAGGCTTTTTGATTGTATATTCTTAGATGGCCTTGAGGGTTTGACTATGGTAATAGGTGGATTCAGTCAACTGGCTTTGTTTCTGGATGATTTCAGGGGACCCAGGCTCACCTCAGCACATCTACACTGCATGCTATAACCCTGGGAGGCTGGGACCAGACCCATGGCTTTATTCTCTGACCTCTCAAATTTAGGCACCTGCTGCAGTGGAGGGGCTGAGGTGTTCCTGGTCTGCTGGCAACAACAATCTGCTGGCAAACAGCATGGGGTTTGCTGGCAAAAGCACTACATTGAGGTGATGGTAGTGGGTCTGCACTCATTCATGTGCACATACTGGCAGGGGTGGTGCTGTGGTGGTGGTGAGGTTTGTGCACATGTGCATGCACCAGTGGCAGCAGGATAGAGAAGTCCATTCCAGAAAAGTGCTAAGGGGAGACATTGAGTGAGTGCATACTGGCATAACCATGATGCATACTGGCATAGCCATGAGGGGAGGCTGAATGTGGGTGCATGGTGGCAGGGGCTCATCTGCTGAAGCACTCTGATAATTAGGCAGGGTTTGCCATTAACAGAACTATGGTGGCCACCAGGAGCATACCAGTTGGTCATTTGAGGCTGTAATGCAAACATGCATGGGCAGGGAGGGACTTGAAGTGCCCAGCAGACAGAGGAGTGCTCAGAACACACTGGCCCTGTCCCATAGGCAAGACAACCATGCTCTATCTAGGTCCTACTACTAACAAAGGCCAAAGCCACCTAAAAGAGCATGGCAGGCTTTGGGAGGTGGGTATCCCTGGATCCCTGGCCATGCTCCACTGTAGCCATTCCTTCACGAAACCCTCTGGATTCCACACAGGCTGTAGTCCTGTCCCTGTCACTTCTCCAAGCAGCTCTCCCTGCCAGCCCAAATGTCTATGGGTGCTTATGGGGCCTCCTGCAACTAGTATTCCAGAGGTTCATGGTGAGTGGGCCACTCTTCACCTATTTAACTCACCCCTTCTTCAGGAGCCACTGGGCTTCTGGAATAAGTCTCTTTGCTTGGCAGCCTGGTGCAGGTTCCCCAGCTTCCTCCGCATTTACCCTAGTGTCGGTGTCCTCCCTCTGTCTACTCTTAATGCCTTCCATCCAAAGATCTGCTTGGAGTGTGCCAGTCTTCTTGGTGTTCTGGTCTCTTATTCAGGAATTATTTTAATGTAAATGGATTTAACTCCATTACCCAGATTCCAGGGTGTCCTGGCATCTTCCTTACACCCTATAGATTTCTCAGTACCTACAGGACACAGTTCAACAGAAGCTATGGCAGAGCGACCTGGGAATTATTAAGCAGAGGAGTCTGAGCAGTGGAGACTCACCAGAATTCACTGTGTAAGCACAGTTTATGTATTTTATCAAAATAAAAACAATAAGAATAGTATTTATGAAATAGCTATATGGTAATTTTTAAACTATGAATGTCTTTATTTTTACTTATTCAAATATTGCTGTTTTCTGAACAGAAGAGTTAGATATGCCCAATAATAACATTCAGAGATTTTGAAATTCTGCCAAATTTGAGTTATACAAAAACCATATCTTTGTATACATATGTATTTTATTCTAATTTTGTGTTTAATGAATGAATATCTGTCAATGTAGAAAGACATAGCATATTCTATGTAATAGTTTGTTGATTAATAACTTTAAAATATTTAAGCACATTTTTCTGGCCTCTAGCTACCAAAGTTCTTTCTTAAAATGACTATTTTCATCTTTTATTTCTTGTATCATTTTACCTGATTCTTTAGATTTCTTAGAATGGGTTTCAACTTTCTATTGAATCTTGACGGTCTTTTTTGCCAACTAGATTCTGAATTCTAAGTCTGTTATTTCAACCATTTCAGCCTGAAACTTGGGCCTCACAAATGTTTGCAGTGAGCCTGAGTTTTGTAAAAGAATGTTCGGCAAAGTTCAGAATTTTGCCTTCTAGTGAATATAGACACGAGCATGCACACACACAAGTGTACTGTATCAGGGTTAATTTTAACAAATTTTGCCTTTTTAGAGAAGTCAACAAATATTCAGCATCCACTTTTATTCATTTATTCACTTGTGTAAAAATTGGCAAATTTGAGTAAATTGAAATATTTAAAGTTATTAAAACAGAAGAAGGTTACAAAACTAGGAATTTAAGTTAGAAGTGTCTCAATTAGATTGTGAGGTGCAATTTTGGAGAAAGTGGTATATGTAATTGGTGGTCCCTAAAATGAAAGACAGTGGGCATTAAATGGGATTGAATTAATTTATACATATGACTATTCCTTAATTGACTCAAAGAAGAGAAACATATATTGGTGTCATTTGAGAGTGGCACTGAGAACCTGTAGTTGTTTAAGCTTTAGCAGAATACTCTTGGGCAGAGAACACAGCGGAGTAAACATTTAAGGGAAAATGAGTTTAGATTAAAAAAAATTTTAACATTTTATTTTATGATTTAGTCAAGGATACATAGTTTACGTCATTTTTTCACATCATTTACCACACAACAAACATATAATGTGATTAATAAAATGAAGTATGGAATCAGCACATTAAAAACCTTTAAAAGATGTGATTTTAGATAAACAGGATTATATAATTGTACTATAAATATTAGAGAGATATTTTCACTGGAAACAGAGTACTTAATAGATTTTCTATTTTTAATCATTTTTTCACAGTGCTATTTTCTTACTTAAAATATGTGTCACTATGAAGATATGATCAGCATATGTGTACTTTCTAGACTTTTTGCAAAAATAAACTTTGAGCAAAAGAAGTTCTGAGTTCAACCACTACATTCCTGTACACTATTTTTGTTCATAGACTTTACTTTTAAGAGCCGTTTTAGGTTTACAAAAAAAAAGAGTGGAAAGTAGAGAGAGATTCTATATATTTCCTCATTACCATTTCTAATTTCCCTTATTATTAACATCTTGCACTGTTGTTGTTATATTTGTTACAATGGATGAGTCAATATTGATACAGTAATATTATTATCTAAAGTCCATAAATCATATTATGGTTCACTCTGTGTTGTACAGTTTATGAGTTTTGACAAATGACATGTATCTACTATTACAGTGCTATACAGAATAGTTTCATTGCCCTGTACATCCCATGTGCTTCATCTATTCGTCACTCCCTTTTACCAAAAATCCTGACATTCACTGATACTTTTGCTATTTTGATAGTTTTGCCCTTTCCAGAATATCATATAGTTGGAATCATATAAAATTTAGCCTTTTTAGATTGCTTCTGTCACATAGTGATACACATTCAGGTTCGTTTATGTCTTTTCATGACTTGAGTTCATAGTTTATTATTTATTTTTTACAGGTTTGTATATTTAAATGTGAATTTAGTTTACAGTATTTAATCTACTATCTTGCTTTTTTGAGAGGATACACGTGATAATACGTTCATAAAATTTATAAAGATCAAATCAGTGTAATTGGGATATCCATTACCTGAAATATTTTCTTTATGACAGAGACATTCTAATTATTCTGTTGCAGATATTTTGAAATATAAAATTGATTAAGCTATTGTCACCTACTTATCTATCAAACAAAAGGTCTTATTTCTTCTATCAGAATGTATTTTTTACCCATTAATCAAACTCTCTTTATTATCCAACCTTCCTTTCCTTTACACATTCTGGTAACCACCAATTTACACTCTATTTTCATGATACTAATCCAGTTTTATAGCTCCCACATGTCAGTAAGAACTTGCAATATTTATCTTTTTACACTTGGCTTATTTTACTTAATAGAATTACCTACAGTTCCATCCACATTGCTATAAATGATAGAATTTTGTTCTTTTACATGGCTTAATAATATTCCATTGTACATATATGCCACATTTTCTTTATCCACTCATCCATTGAGGGGCATTTAGGTTGATTACATATTTTGGTTATAGTCAATAGGCCTGCAATAAACATGGGAGTGGAGATAACTCTTTGATATATTAATTTCCTTTTCTTGGGTGTATACACACACACACACATAGACACACACACACACACATACATGCATATACTATATATATATATAGATATCCACAGTAGGAGAATTGCTGAATCATATGATCATTCTATTTTTGTTTTTTTCAGGAACATTCATATGATTATACATAATGGCTCTACTAGTTTGCATTCCATCAAAAGCATGAGAGGGTTCCCCTTTCTCTAAATCCTTGACAACATCTGTTGGTCCCTGTCTTTTTGATGCAAGCCATTTTAGCAGGGGTGAGATGATACGTCATTATAATTTTGGATTGCATTTATCTAATAATTAGCAATGTAGCATATTTTTTCATATACTTGTTGACAATTTATATGTACTATTTGAGAAATGTCTATTCAGATGTTTTGTCTGTTTTTTAAATCAAATCTTTTGTTGCTATTGTTTGAGAATATTACATATTCTGGTTACTAATCCCTTATTAGATGGATAGTTAGCAAATATTTCTCTCATTCTGTGGATTAGCTTTTCACTTTGTTGATTATTTCATTTGTATCAAGCTCGTTAGATTGATACAGTCCTATTTGTCAATTTTTGCTTTTGTTGCCTATGCTTCTGAGGTCTTATCAAAAAAAAGTATGCCCAGACCAATGTTCTGGGGAGTTTCCTCAGTGTTTTCTTATAGAGTTTCATAGTTTGAGGTCTTCAATTTGAGTCTGTAATCCATTTTTATTTTATTTTTTGTATATTAACAGATAGGGTCTAGGTTCTCTATTCTGTTACATTGGATTATATGTCTGTTTTTATGCCAGTACCATGCTGATTTTGTTTCTATAACTTTGTAGTATATTTTGGATTTAGTTAATGCGATGCCTCTAGCTTTGTACTTTTTGCTCAGAATTGCTTTGGCTATTTGAATCTTTTATGGTTCCATAAAAATTTTAGAATTGTTTTTTCTATTCCTTTGAAGAATGTCATTTCGTTAGAGATTGCATAGAGTTTGTAAATTGTTTTGGGTAGAATTGTCATTTAGTTGTATGATTCTTCCAATCCATGAGCATGGAATATCAATTTTTTGTATTCTCTTTAATTTCTTTCATCAATGTTTTAGTTTTCTTTGTAAGGATATGTAACTTCTTTGGTTAAATTAATTTCTATTTATTTTATATTCTTTGCAATTATTGTAAATTGTATTGCTTTCTTGACTTTTTTAGATTGTTCACTGTTGGCATATATAAATGCTACTGCTTCTGTATGCAGATTTTGTGTCCTGCAACTTTCCTAAATTTCTTTTACCAGTTCTGATACTAAATGGTTTTTTGGTGAAGTCTTTACGTATTTCAAAGTGTAAGGTTATTAGTTAACTCTTTTTATAATTTATCAAAGCTGTAAGAAATCTGGTGCACTTTATCGATGAATTTGCCTTTCTGTTTCATTCTGTCATAAAGAGTGGTATCTTAAGATACAATGAGGGCCTAGGACCCCTGTAACCCACTGTTCTAGCTGGCCAGCAAACTGTTCAGTAACAAACTTTGCTGCAGTTCCCTGAACCATAAAAACCAAAACCAAAACAAAACGATGAAGTTTTTCTGTCAGCTTATTTTATATCCTTGGTAGCTTGACCTTGTAACCATGTTCAGGAACTTTCTGTTGGTCATCTCCACCATCTGGAGGACAGGAATTTTGGAGTTCATGTCATAGTTAGCTCACAAAATTACCTTGAGAAAGTTAAAAGCCATTTCAAGCTCAAAATCAACTTCTCTAGGCTCCTTCTGGGAATAGCAATAGAAACTGCCCAAGGCTGCAGTCTAGTAGCTAAGGCTTAGTCTTTTTCCTATGGCAACATGGGTTCAAGGTTAAATTCCTGGCTTAGGGAATGCATGATTTTTGCTTGATATCGGTGTGACCTTTGTCATTTATTGATTCTCTGCTCCTCCATGAACAACGTCTGACTTTCCTTCTTAAATTTTTCTTTCTCTGAGCTACCTTTGGAGATTCTAGATCTTGTAAAAACTGCTAGCCACCTCACTGAAAGTATATTGTATACTTGTGTTTAAATCATAACCTTAGTTAAGGCTTATTGGTTTCACCTGTGAGGTTACTTTTTGTAAAGTTTAAAAGCCAGAAATATTGGATGTATGGCCTACCTAAAGTAGGGTAATAAGAGATTTAAAAGGATTTATTTAAAAGAGGACTACGACTAAAATTCAACTTAATTAAAAGCAGATATCTAAGTCATGCCTATATTTAGAAGGTCTTTACATATATTTTTTCTCTTCTTGGATTGTGTTTTTCTAAAGGTTTTTTTTCTCAATTAACTGAAATGTTTTTCCCCATTTGTCTTCTTGCCACTCTTGATGCACAAGTATAAGGATCTAAGATAATTTCTAACAGCCTGGGACACCTTAGGAACAACAGACAAAGGGTGACAAACCCCATTTTGAGAAAAATTTTTCCTCATAAAGTCTCAGGAATTAAAAGCAGATAAATTTCTCTCAAAATCTAAGGCTCTGCTCTGTTTTGCATTGCATTAACTGATGTTTTTGACTTTTGTGGATATCAGAAATTGCTTCACATTATAAGAGAGCTTTGGTGTATAATCACTAGGTAGGAAACACACTTTTATGGATGACTACTGGCAGTTATGGTAGAATATGCATCTCTTTGCACGTTTGGATCAGAGAAGCATGCTCTTGCCCACTTAGAAGGTATGGAAATGTCCCCACTCCCTATTGAAAGGTAAGACTCCCATGGGAGATGGACTGATTCTCTCATTACATGGAATCCAGGATCTGGTATAAAAATGGGACCCTTAATTTTGAGGAATCTGTTTTGCCTTCCAGCTATGCCTGCCTTATTATTAGGCCCTATAAAGAGTATGCTTTCCTGGCCTTGTTCTTCAAAGGGCTCTACCTTGTAGCCAGTAATCTAATTAAGAAACTTGAAATTGACAAATGAAAAATCTTAACAACTACTGAATCTTCTGCCTCTCTGTGTATTTATATGTGATATATGTGTGATAGTTATATACGAGAGAGCTCTGAGTAATTGGCTTAAAAATAATAAGTGCATAAATAAAATATTTTGTCAGAAAAATAAAAACTAATGTATTTTGTTTCATGTTACTTAAGTAATCTCTAATAAATAAAGACAGTTTTAAAGATTATTGGTAAAATAAAACATCTTCAGAAATTTTAACATTTGGTCAAAAGTAGGCAGGTAAGACATTCAATTTACTAAACGCTTTAATGTTATAATCTGCTTCTTTGACTAAAATTGTTCAACGTAATTGTTTTGGAGCCATTAGATTCTAGGTAAGGCCTGGGCATGCGTGGAGTTAACCTTACCCTCTGGCTATTCTGGAAAGAATCAAGATTCATCTGCGTTTCTGTCTAGTGTTCCAGGCTTTATACTTAATAATTAAAATCACTTAACTTGCCAGATTTTTCATCAAAAATAAGAGTTACTAAGAGTTAGCAATGTAACATGTAATTGAGACTACTGAAGAAACAGTTTTACACACAAGGTATATTGGGTGTTGGAAAATAAAATGTGTTTTTGGTAAGATATTATAAGAATGCATGGCAATGTGGATTTTTTTTGCCTACATTAAAGAGTTAAAGGCTTGTTTTAAGTTAGATAGGAAAGATCTCAAGGTTTGCATAAGCTGTGGAAGGTTCGTAAAAAACTAATCTTGTAAAAGAAATTCTGTATGTGACCATATTGGCTAAAGTTAAAAGGATATTATTCAGTTTTTCAGTAAACTGAATGTTAGAATAAAACCACGACAGGATTTTCTTAGATAACTTTTCTGCTCTTTAACAAAAACATTGTAAAGGGTTATGAAAGGCTTATGAGACTCTTACCTTGTGGTCAGACTGAATAAAAGTGTATAGATTTCTTTGTGAGGCTTTATTAAGAAATGGGTTTGGGAGAGATCCAAGATGGCCGACTACTAGCAGCTCAGGATTGTAGCTCCCAGAGAAAGTACACAGAAAGAGAGGACGCCACATTTTTAGAAAAATTTTTGTTGCTTATGGACTAGGATTCCCATTGGAGGAGCCCCACGAGTTGCCAGTGCGACTCTTGTGGCCGGCGTGGCCATTTTGCTGGCACTTCGGCGCAGCGGTTCTCGGTGCAGAGTAAACGGGACTAGCTTCCCTTTTGATTGATGTTTGGATCTCCGGGAAGGCGAGTAGGGAAGCCAGACCAGAGATCCCCCGAGCAGAAAAGCACCACGAATCTTAATGCCATGGTTTTAGCCGGCGCAGTGGGTTGCTCAGATTTCGGCACTGGGAATCACCAAGTTGGACGTCCACTCAGAGACCTAAATTGAAAGTAGGTAATTACAGAGACGACAGGTGGATAAAATTACAATGACGGGAAGGAACCAGCGTAAAAAAGCTGAGAATACCCAGAAGCAGAATGCTTCTTCTTCTACAGGGGATCACAGTTCTTCACCATCAAGGGAACTAGGCCTGATGGAGAACGAGTGCATTCCAATAACAGAAATGGGCTTCAGAAGGTGGATGATAAGGAACTTTTTTGAGTTAAAAGAACATGTTCTAGCCCAATGCAAAGAAGCTAAGAACCTTGAAAAAAGGTTTCACAAAATCCTAACGAGAATAGTCAATTTAGAAATGAATATAAGGGAATTTATTGGAACTGAAGAACAAAATAAGAGAACTTCGTGAAGTATGTACAGGTTTTAACAGTCGAATTGATCAAGCAGAAGAAAGGATATCAGAGGTCGAAGACCTACTTAATGAAATGAAACGAGAAGACAAGATTCGAGAACGAAGAGTAAAAAGGAATGAGCAAAGGCTTAAGGAAATATGGGACTATGTGAAAAGACCTAATTTACGATTGATCGGTGTACCTGAATGTCATGAAGAGAATGAATCTAAGTTGGAAAATATTTTACAGGATATTATTCAGGAAAACTTTCCTAACCTAGTAAGGCAGGACAATACTCAACTCCAGGTAATCCAGGAACACCACAAAGATATTCCTCAAGTAGACCAACTCCAAGACATATAATTGCTAGATTCACTAGGGTTGAAATAAAGGAGGAAATTTTAAGAGCAGCTAGAGAGAAAGGTCAGATTATCTATAAAGGGAAGCCTATCAGACACAGCAGACCTTTCAGCAGAAACCCTACAATCTAGAAGAGAGTGGGGTCAATATTCAATATCCTTAAAAAAAAAGAATTTTGAACCCAGAATCACATATCCTGCTAAACTGAGTTTTAAAAACGAAGGAAAAATAAAAATTTTCACAAACAAGCAAGCACTCAGAGATTTCATCACCACCAGGCCTGTTTTACAAGATCTTCTGAAATAAGCACTACACACAGAAAGGAATAACCAGTATCGTTTATCTCAAAAATTCACCAAAATGTAAGAAGTATCTCCATAATGAAGCATTTACATCAACTAATGAGCAAAAAAGCCAGTTAGCATTAAATTACAATATTGAACTCATAAATATTATTATTAATTCTAAATTTAAATGGATACAATGCCCTAATCAAAGTCACAGACAGGCAAATTGAATAAAAAGTTAAAATCCATTGGTATGCAGTATCCAGATACAACTCGCAACAATACACAAAGACTTAAACAGATGGAGGAAGATTTACTAATTAAATGGAGAGAAAAAAAAAAAAAGCAAGAGCTGTAACTCTTGTCTCCGATAAAATAGACTTTAATAGTAATAAAGACTAAAAGAAACAAAGAAGGACATTACATAATGGTAGAAGGATCAATGTAACAACAGAAGTTAATGATTATAAATACATACATACCTCATATAGGAGCACCCAGATACATAAGACAAGTTTTTACTGACTTACAAAGAGATTTGGACTCCCGCACAATATTGGCAGGAGATTTTGACATCGCATTGTTAATTTATAATATACCCATTCTGAAAGTGACTATGTAACAGAAAGTGAATTACTCTTTAGTATTTACATAGTATCTCACAGACCTAAATGAAATATTGGTTGACTGTTATTTTCTTCTTGTATTTCTTTCTGTCTCTGTTATTAAGTAGAGTTGATGGCGTAAAAGAGGTTTTTGATATATTCCAGCCTGGGCAATAGAGCAAGAATTCTGTTCTCTCTCTCACTTTTTCTTTCTCTTTCTTTTCTTCTCTAAAAAAAAAAGAAAGAAAATATACCTTTCAACACTGATTTGATTATTTCATCATCCTCATCCCAGCACAAAAACAAAAAAAAAAAAAAAAAAAAGAAATGAGTTTGACATCAATAGTATACTAATGCAAAGGTAATATCTGGATTTCTTTCAGCTGAATTTTAGTTGTATGATAAATGTATTATGTGTCCCAAAGTTATGCAAAACTCCTATAATTCTGATATGACTTAGTATACATTATTACTAATAATTGTAATTGTTATGTAAGATTATTGTGTGACACAGAAGTAACAAATTTCCTTGTCAGTTGTGTTTTTGACTGTGGCTGCCCTAAGATATTTTGTTATCCACAGACAATTGTTTTCTTTTAATTTTATAATCAGCTGTAGGCTTGAGTGCAGGTTTCTGTTAACACTGGAGACTGTGACATTAAAATAGAGGAAAAATCTTCAGGGGTATCATGGAGAGCTGAAATGTTCATGAATATCAATTAGAACAGGACTTAACTGCATGGAATAAAGTAATAGAATAATTAAATAATCCTTTTATTATTTTTTCCTTAAAAAGTTGCAAAGCCTTTGTTTTTCAAAGGTTATATATGTATATATTTATATAACCCTTATAGAAAACCCTTCGTTTGTTGAAAAACAAAGCCTTTTATATAAAAGCCTTTTATATAAGGATATATAAGGGTTTCATTATTTTAGAATGAATATGTAAATATATTCATTCTTTGGTGATATGTCTGTTCAGGTTTTCTGCCCATATTTTAATTGGGTTGTTTGTTACGTTTGAAGAGTTATTCATATATTTTAGATGTCAGTCCTTTATCCGATATCTATTTTGCAAAAATTTTCTTTCACTCTGTGGCTTATATTTTCATTTTCTCAACACTGTCTTTCACAGAGCAGAAGTTTTTATTTTTAATAAAGCACCTTATCAATATTTTCTTTCATGTATTGTCCTTTTGATGTTGCATCTAGAAAGTCATCACCAAAGCTAAGGTCACCTAGATTTTCTCCCGTGGTATCTTCTATTAGTTTTATAGCTTTTAGTTTTGAATTTAGGTATATGATCCATTTTAACTTAATTATGTTTTAAATGTTTAAGATCTGTGTACAGAATCTTTTTTTGCATATAAATATCCAGTAGTTCCAGCATCATTTGTTGAAGATTGTTTTTTCTTCATGGAATTATCATTGCTCTTTTGTCACAGAGCATTTGACTGGGTGGATCTACACACAAATTTAAACAACAGCTGTTGCAGGTCTATGTTTATAATAATATTTGCATTTTGGATATCCAACTATTAATATGAATTTTAAGCCACTTCTCTGTCTCTTTTGATTTGAATGTGGAGAGTGTCATTTACTTCAGAAAGTGTGTAAAAGACATGTGCAACTTAAAAAAATCAAAATAAATTTTAGTATGAATATTCAACACAAAATGCAAACAGCATTTTACCCATATAGCTAAAGATAGAGCCCCTATCTGTCTATGTTAGAATGTATCATTGTTAACATTATTTGCCAAGTCAAAATAAAGACATTTGGGAAATTTTTCCTGTAAGTGCATGATTTCTATCAAAATAAAGTGATTGCTAAGCTTGGTGTGAAATTCATCCCAATTAGTGTGAGACTAATGATTGACATTTTAATACTATTAAACATTTTTTCAGAATATAAACATTTAACAGATCAATAAAGCATTATTGCAGTAAGAGAGTTCACTTCTAAATCTGACCATTATCACCTTTATAACCTCATCTTCTGAGTATAAACAAGAGCTAATAAAAATGGAAATAGAATGATAAGAGAGGGAACAATTTGACTGAGATCTTCTGACTTTATAGTAGATAATACTGAATGGGAGATAAGCAATTTTTCTTAAGTTCTTTTATAATCATTTAAAAAATATTTTATTTTAAATAAGATTTTGTTCTCATGACCTTATAAGATGAGACATTTTGGAAGCCACCCTCATTCCCCTTTTCTGGTTGGAGCATAACAAGAGACAGTAGGTTGACATTTATTAGAAACTATGTGCAGAGTTATGCTCTTTCCACCTTTTCTCCTTTCTTTGTTATTCTTACAGCTTACCTGTGAAATTTTAGTATTAGTGCACTTAGAAATGTCATCATGTCTTTCTGGTTTAATGTCAAAAACTACACTGGATGCTAGAGCAAAACTTGTCAAATCAGTTTGCCACCCACAAGGAAGGAAAGTAAAGCTTTTCATCAAGGGATTCAGCGTTAAGTTCGCTTGTTCATTGTAGTTTACCCCACCCCCTTTCTGTAGCTGGCAGTATCACATGTCTCTGTCTCATGTCATATTATATGTTCATTCTCTGTAATTTACAGAGCCAAAATATATTAATGTTATTGGGAAGAAAACCAGGCTTCACTACAGATGAGGTGAGACATTAGGCCAATGTTCTGTGCCTATTTCCTTATGTTCTAATAACTGTATAATAATAATGGACTGGCCCATGAGAAAATAGTTAATGTGTTTCTACTGTATGCAGCTCTGCACTCCTGACCTTGGGGAAATGTGAGAAATTCATTTCAAGGGGTTAAGATTGCAGGAAAGGTGAAAGCAAAAACACAAATGAAGTAAACTCAGACTCCAATTTCACATATATTGAGCTCTGCTGGATCACTGAATTTAAACCGTTTTGTCAAATGTTATTATATATAATATAATATTATATATATGTGGCTATGAATATATAAGGGTTTCATAATTTTAGAAGATCTTCCGTTTATTTTTCTCTCAATAGTAACATAGAGGAAAGTGCTTGACATTAATATGAAAGGGTCTTATCCCTATAATAAAAAAAGGTTTCTTTGCATATACAAGGTCATTTAAGGTTGCCACCTCTAAAGTGATAATACTGTAGATAAACTTTGCCTGTTGGAAGTTATCCTTGGAAACTTTTCAATGTAGATATTTCCCATCCCTATGTGCAACATGCTCTTTATGAGAAAAGAGCTTTTTACTTTCTGTGTTTTGCTAACTTTGGCAAAGGTCATCATGCAACTACACACCTGTGCAATTACATTGCTTTTACAAACTTTTTAAAACCTATTCTTATAGGTGAGAAGAAAAATACTATTAAAAATATTTTAACATGTTCTGTATTGGTACCTCATCGATATTATACATCAGCTTTTGTCTTTGAACTGGAAGGCACATTATAAATTGTTAATTCCCTAGTTACATTGAATTACCATAGTAAGCACTGACTGTTGTTTTGGATTCTGGAATCTAGGACCAGATTTAATGCTTTACTCTTTGATATCAGTCACTGATCTAACGTAACCAGTAGTCACTCTCAACCAATGCTATGGTTTTTCCAGGGTGGAACTGTGACTTAACCGTCAGCTCTCAGTCTGGCCAGTAATAGACATCACTAAAGCCAAATGAGCCATGTTATTCTTTTTTTAACTTTTATTTTAGGTTCAAGAGTACATGTGTAGGTTTGTTATATGGGTAAATTGCATGCCATGGAAGTATGTTGTACAAATTATTTCATCACTAAGGCAATAAGCATAATACCCACAGATAAATAGTTTTTTGATTCTCACTCTCCTCCCACTCTCCATCCACAAGTAGGCTCTGGTGTCTGTTGTTCCGTTCTTTGTGTTCATGTGTACTCAAAGTTTAGCTCCCACTTATAAGTGAGAACAAGTGGCATTTGGTTTTGTCTTCCTGCATTAGTGCACTTAGAGTAATGGCCTCTAGCTCCATTCGTGTTGCTGCAAAAACACATGATCTTGTTCTTTTTAATGGCTACATAGTATTCCATGGTGTATGTACACTATATTTTCTTATCCAGTCTACTATTGATGGGCATTTAGATTGATTCCATGTCATTGCTACTGTGAATACTGCTGCAATGAACATGCATGTGTGTGTGTTTTTATGGTAGAACAATTTATATTCCTTTTAAGTAAGTACCCAATCATAGGATTGCAGGGTTGAATGGTACTTTCATTTTAAGTTCTTTGAAAAATTGCCAAACTACTTTCCACAATGGCTGAACTAACTTACATTCCAACCAGGAGTGTATAAGACTTCATTTACCTCTGCAACCTTACCAGCATCTGTTACTTATTTTTATTTATTTATTTTTTTTGAGATAGAGTCTTGCTCTGTTGCCTGGGCTGCAGTACAGTGACACAATCTAGGCTCACTGCAACTTCCGCCTCCCAGGTTCAAGTGATTCTCCTGCCTCAGCCTCCCAAGTAGATGGGATTACAGGTGTCTACCACCATGCCTGGATAACTTTTTGTGGTTTTAGTAAAGACGGGGTTTCAGTATGTTGGCCAGGCAGGTCTTGAACTCCTGACCTCATGATTCACCCGTCTCAGCTTCCCAAAGTGCTGGGATTTTTAGATATTTTTATAATAGCTCTTCTGACTGCTATGAGATGCTATCTCACTGTGGTTTTGATTTACATTTCTCTAATGATTAGTGATGTTGGCATTTTTTCATATGCTTGTTGGCCACATGTATGCCTTCTTTTGGAAAGTTTCTGTTCATGTTATTTGCCCACTTTTTTATGGTCTTGTTTGTTTTTTGCTTGTTAATTTGTTTAAGTTTCTTATAGATTCTGGATATTAGACCTTTGTGGGATGCATAGTCTGAAATATTATCTCCCATAATTCAGATTGTCTAATCTGTTGATAGTTTCTTTTGCTCTGCAGAAGATCTTTAGTTTAATTAGGTCCTATTTCTCAATTTTTGTTTCTGTTGCAATCAATTTTGGCATTTTCAACATGAAATCTTTGCCAGGTGCTATGGTTCAGAATGGCATTTTCTAGGTTATTTTTCATAATTTTCATAGTTTGAGTTTCTACATTTAAGTCTTCAGTCCATCTTGAGTTGATTTTTATATATGATGTAGGGAAAGGGTGTACATTCAATCTTAT
Source organism: Plecturocebus donacophilus (assembly GCA_004027715.1). Taxonomy (NCBI): domain Eukaryota; kingdom Metazoa; phylum Chordata; class Mammalia; order Primates; family Pitheciidae; genus Plecturocebus; species Plecturocebus donacophilus. Next base: position 28,562 of record PVKP010004117.1, on the reverse strand, counting down.
GCATATGGTTAGCCAGTTATGCCAGCACCATTTATTTAGTATGTAGTCCTTTCCCCATTGATTGTTTTTGTCAGCTTTGTTGAAGATCAGGTGGTTGTGATTGTGCAGATATATTCCTAGGCTCTTTAGTCCATTGTTCTATGTGTCTGTTTTTGTACCAGAACCATACTGTTTTGGTTACTGTAGCTTTGCAGTATAGTTTGAAATCAGATAGTGTGATGTCCCTGGCTTTATTCTTTTTGCTTAGGATTGCTTTGACTATTCTTGCATTTTCTTTTTTTTTTTTTTTTTTGGTTCCGTATGAATGTTAAATATTTTTTTCTAATTCTGTGAAGAATGACATTGGTGGTTTGATAGAAAGAACATTGAATCTGTACATTGCCATGTGCTATATAGCTATTTTAACATTGATTCTTCCTATCCATGAGCATGGAATGTTCTGTTTGTGTTGTCTCTGATTTCTTTCAGCAATTTTTTGTAATTCTCATTGGAGAGATCGTTACCTTCCTAGTTAGCTGTGTTCCTAGAGTTTTTTTTTTTTTGCTCCTATTGTGAATGAAATTGCCTTCTTGAATTGGCTCTCAGCTTAGACATTTTTTATATATAGAAAAGCTATGAATTATTGTATATTGATTTTGTATTCTGATACTTTGCTGAAGTTATTTACCATATCCAGGAGCTTTTGAATATAGACTGAGATTTTCTACATAAAAATCATGTTATCTGCAAACAGAGATAGTTCGTGTTTGTCTCTTCCTATTTGGATGTCTTTAATTTTTTTCTCTTGCCTGATGATTCTGGCTAGCACTTCCAGCACTATGGTGAATGGCAGTGATGAAAGTGGGCATCTTTGTCTTTTTCTGGCCCTCAAAAGTAATGCCTCCAGTTTTTGCCATTTCCTTATGATATTGGCTGTGGGTTTTTTGTAGATAGATGGCTCTTATTATTTTCAGGTTTGTTCCTTTAATACCTAGTTTCTTGAGGGATTTTTAACATGAGGAAGTATTAAATCTTATTGAAAGACTGCATCTATTGAGATGATCATGTGGTTTTTTTTTTAGTTTTGTTTATGTGATGAATCTCATTTATTGGTTTGTGTATATTGAACCAACCTTGCATCTCAGAGATAAAGCCCACTTGGTGGTGGGTTAGCTTTTTGATATGCTACTGAATTTGGTTTGCTAGTATTTTGTTGAGAATTTTTGCATCTATGTTTATCAAGGACATTGACCTGAAGTTTTCTTTTTGTTGTTGTTGTTGTGTTTCTGGCAGGTTTTGGTATGAGAATGACACTAGCCTCATAGAATGAGTTAGGGAGGAGTCCCTCTTCAACAGTTTTTTGGAATAGTTTCCATAGAAATGGTACCAGCTATTCTTTATATATCTGGTAGAATTCAGCTGTGAATCCGTCTTGTCCTGATTTTTTTTTTCAGTTTCTTAGGGTCTTATTATTGATTAAATTCCAAACTCATTATTGATCTGTTCAAGGATTCAATTTCTTTCTTCTTTAATCTTTGGAAGTTGTATGTTTCCAGGAATTTATTCGTTTATTTCTAGGTTTTCTAGCTTTTATGCATAGAGGTGTTCATGCTAGTCTCTGAGAGTTTTTGTATTTCTGTGGGGTTGGTGATAATGACTTCTATGTCATTTCTGATTGTATTTATTTGCATCTCCTTTTTTTTTCTTTATAAGGCTAGTTAGTGGTTTATGAATCTAATTTATTCTTTTAAATAACAAAGTCCTTGATATGGTTTGGCTTAGTGTCTCCACCTAAATCTCACGTTTAATTGTAATGATCCCCATGTGTTATAGGAAGGACCTGGTGGGAGGTAATTGAATTACAGAAGCAGTTTCCCCCATAGTGTTCTCATATAGTGAGTGAGTTCTCATGAGATCTGATATTTTTATAAGCATCTGCCCTTTTCCCTGCTGGCATTCATTCTCTCTCCTGCCACCCTTTAAAGAGGTAACTTCCACCATGATTGTAAGGGCTCTCAAACCATGTGGAACTATGAGTCAATTGAATCTCTCTCTGTCTTTTTTTTTTTTTAATAAATTACCCTGTCTTGGGTATTTATTTATGGCAGCATGAGAACAAACTAATATAGTCCTTAACTTATTAATCTCTTATATAGTTTTCATCTCATTTTCTTTCACTTCAGCTGTCATTTGTATTATTTTTTCTTTTTCATTCTGTTTTTTTTTTTTTGGCTAGCTTTTGAGTTAATTTATTTTTGTTTCTCTAGTTCTTTAGGTGTGATGTTAGGGTGTTGATTTTAAATATTTTGAAGTTTTTGATGTGGGCCTTTGGCACTATAAACTTCTCTCTTAACACTTGTTAAATGTGTCATAGAGATTCTTGTATGTTGTATCTTTGTTCTAATTAATTTCAAAGAATTTCTTGATTTTTGCCTTAATTTCCTTGTTTACCTAGAAGTCACTGAGAAACAGCTTGTTTAATTTTAATGTAGCTTTATGTGAATCTCTTAATATTTATTTGTATTTTTATTGCACTGTTGTCTGAGAGTGTGGGTGGTATGATTTTAGTTTATTTTTTATTTGCTAGGAATTGTTTTATGGCCAACCTTGGTATTGATTATAGAGTATGTATTATGTGTAGATGAGAAGAATACATATTCTGTTGTTGTTGGGTGGAGTGTTCTGTAGATGGCATTAGGTCTGTTTGGTCAAATGTAAAGTTCAGATTCTGAATATTTTTGTTAGATTTCTGTCTCAATGATTTGCCCAATACTGTCAGTGGGTTGCTGAGGTATCACAGCATTACTGTGCGGTTATCTACGTCTCTAAGCACTTGTTTTGTGAATATGGTTGCTACTGTGTTGAGGGCATATATATTTAGGGTAGTTAGGTCTTGTGGAATTGAACCTTTTACCATTATGTAATGCCCTTCTTTGCCTTGTTTTGATTGCTGTTTTTTTCATGTTTGTTTGTTTGTTATTTCTGAAATTAGTATAACCCCTGCTTTTTTTCTGTTTTCCTTTTGCTTAGTAGATTTTTTTCTATCCCTTTACTTTGAGCCTATGATTGGCATTGCACGTGATATTTATCTCCTGAAAACAGCATACAGTTGAGTATTGTTTCTTTAACTAACTTACCCTCTGTGCTTTTTAAGTGGAGAGTTTATCCCAATTATGTTTATGGCTAATATTGATATGTGTGAATTTTATCGTGTCATTGTGTTGTTAGCTGGTTGTTATGTAGATTTGATTATGTAGTTGCTTTATAGTGTTAATGGTATGTGTACTTAACTGTTTCTTTGTGATTGCCTGTAGTGGTCTTTCATTGTCATATTTAGCACTCCCTTAAGGATCTCTTGTAAGGTAAATCTAGTGGTAGCAAATTCCCTTAGCCTTTGCTTGAGTGAAAAGATTTTATTTCTCATTTATATATGAAGTTTAGTTTGGCTCAATATGAATTTCTTGGTTGGAAATTCTTTTCTTTTAGGGTGCTGTATATAGGCCCCCAATCTCTTCTGTCTTGTACAATTTCTGCTAAATTGTCCACTGTTAGTGTGATGGGGTTCCCTTTGTAGGTGACCTGCCTTTTCTCTGTAGCAGTATTTAAAAATTTTTCTTTCATTTTGACCTTAGATAATCTGAAGATTATGTGTCTTTGGGATGGTCATCTTTTGTAATATTTTGCAGGGCTTCTCCACATTTCCTGAATTTGAATGCTGGCCTCTCTAGCAAGGTTGGGGAAATTTTCATGGATGATATCCTCAAATATGTTTTCCAAGTTGCTTGTTTTCTCTTCCTCTCTTTCAGGATGATAAGAATGATGCCAATAAGTAATAAATTTGGTCTTTTTATATAATTCCATATCTTTCAGGGTGTTCATGTAATCTAGTTTTTCTTTCTTTTTTTTTTGTCTGATTGAATAATTTTGGAGATCCTGTCTTCAAGCACTTAAGAGTCTTTCATCAGCTTCATTGATTCTACTGTTGTAAATATAATTGTATTAAAAATTCTTGAACTGAGTTTTTCATTTCTATCAGATTAGTTTTGTTGGTTCTTTCTTAAAATGGTCTTTTTGTCTTTCAACTCCTGTATTATTTTATTGTGTTCTTTAGAGTCCCTGGATTGTGTTTCAACTTTCCCTGAATCTTGAAGATCTTTATTCCTATCTATATTCTGAATTTTATTTCTGTCACTTCATCCTTTTCAGCCTGATTAAAAACAATTACTGGGGAATAAGTGTGGTTGTTTGGAGACAATAAGACACTCTGGTCTTTGAGTTTTCAGAGTTCTTTTTCTGATTTTTTATCATCTGTGTGGACTAATGTTCCTTTAGTCTTTGAAGTTGCTGTCCTTCACATGGGTGTTTTTTGTTTGTTTGCTTGTATTTTCTGTTTTGTTTGGTTTGCTTTTTTTTTCTTTAATGCTCTTGGGGGTTTGATTGTGGTATACCATGGGTTAAGTCAACTGGCTTCATTTCTGGAAGATTTTGGGAAGTCATGGTTCAGCTCAGCACTCCTGGGTTGTGTGCTTTAACTCTGTGGACTACTACTGAGCCCCTAGGTTTGTTTTCTGGCCCCTTGAGATTAGAAACCTGCTGTACTGGAGGTGCCAAGGTGTTCTCAGTCTGCTGGCCACAAAACTCCAATGCATGGTGTAATGCAAAGTGACTTGCCAGGGTCGTGGCTATGGGTTTTATGATCACTCCCACATGTCAGTAGCCCCAGTAGTGCAAACATGTTAGCTGGAGTGGGGTACCAGCAGGAGCAAGGCTGCATGTGCTGGCTTCACTTGTGGTGGTTGTGGCACAGGAAGGATCCCCATGTCATTCTTCACTCTGGCTTTGCAAGTTTGGACAAAGGGTATTTTTAATTTTCTTTGATTCTTCAAATATTATAGCATATATACAATTAAAACTATCAGAGCTTTAACATGTAAAAGATACATGCTGTTTATGTTCAGAAGACAGAGAGGCTGGCATTTATCCTTGGACTACGATGAGAAAGTTGGAAGGGATCATAGGGATCTCCTGGCCTTGGAACTGGTCTCTGATTGTTCTGAGCTCATACTGTCTTTGAATCCTAAACATATTCTTCTTTTGAATTTAAAATTTAGAGAGTTTTGATTTTTGTCTACAAAATAAACATTGGATTAGTCATACTTGGAAATTATAACTTAAATTTTAGGACTTAGACCAGGTTAAGTGGAAGTTGCATTATTGCATAAATAGTCAAAATACTTTGCTTGGGTGAATACATGTCTGAATAATAATGGCATCAGTGGAAATGTGGAATCAGTTAGCATTCTTTTATCTGCTTTTCAAATAACTTTCAGACGTTAATTGGAATAAAATAAGGCCAACTTATTCAACTATATTCTTTACTAAAACATAATAACTAAAAGCTACAATGTACATGTCATGTTTCACATGATCTGTTGCAGTGCCAAGACTAGGTTTAAGCAATTCAGCTGCACAGTTACCAACTATTTATTCTTGAAAGAATTACCTATAATCTAACTGATATATTGTACAATGTTTCACTCCTTAATTGTATCTGACAGCTTCTTATACTTTAAACTTGATCGACAGTAAATTGTGAAGAGAATAACTATATACCACGTGGTTTGACAATATCCAAACATCATTCTTTTGCTACAAAAGCTACAAATTGTGAGTTGCAAACCAATGTCTTAAGATTTTAAACAATAACATTTATTTTAAAACATGTATGTTTTACCTTCATGTGTTTCAAAAAAGAAGCATGATCTTGAAGAGTGAATAATGATTTTGGAGCAGGTGGACTACAGTTTGTCCTGTGTCTACTAGCTCTGCCACTTAGAAAATATGCTTAATCTCTCTGAATATCATTTTCTTTATTGTGAAAAGGTATATTTCAGAATATCAGACTTTCAGAGATGCTGTTAGGGTTTAATTAAATTTATATAAATAAAGTAGTATAGAACATAGTGAAGAGCAGCCCTTCAGTACAGGTTACTTTTCACTCCTGTATTTTTTATTTATTAGAAACATAAACATTTCAAGTATATTCTAAGTCATTAACTTTAAAATGAACTGCATAATGCCAACAAGCCTTCAAATTATACCTAAAACTTATTTCTCTAACTTCTATTTCTAACAAAGCCTGCAAAATTACTATATAGTATACTTTAAATCCATGATCAACTCTTTTTGAGTGTGATTAATACCACACATTATTCCATTTCCTGAAAATATGACACCCTATATATTTTATACTATGACCTTTCCTACATAAAACTCTCAATTTCGTAATAGAGACTAGCATAGATAAGAATGTTTGTTTCTGAAGCAAACAAAGCTTACTTTTCATTGTGAACTAAAGTTTCTCCTTTCTGATTGACAACAGGGAACACATGGTATAGTTACCAGTAGAACTGGTATAATTTGACAGAATTTGTATGTGGCTAAAATTAGTTATGCTAAATAACCAAAATAAATACAAAATGCCCCAGGAAAGGAATGTGAAAATTAAACACCATCAAGGATTAGAAGATCACTAAAAACCTTAGTCTTAATTAGGTAGGCCCAAATTAGGGTTCCTAGAGGACACAGAATACTAACTGAAATGAATAATGTCATGCCATTCTCTAACCTGGAGGGAACTAAAAACCAAACCCCAATCAAATTCTATGTGGGTAAGTCTCTCTATTATCTCTAGGGCCAAATAATTCAAAGATAATTATGTTGTACCTGTGTCAATAATAAGAAGAGCTAAGAGTTAAGAGTTGGGACCCTAGAGAAGTAAATCACTTAGCAGAAGGTCAAATTAGGAAGTTATAGGGTAATGATGCTATGGAGAGACAGTTGTAACATACCAGTATGAAATGGAAGAGCCACAAGCATTTTAACAGTGTTTTCCAACTTGGACATACATTATCTCATTGAATGTTCACTATAATTCTGCAAGGATGGCATAGTAGCCCGAAAGATTTAATGACTTCCCCAAGGTCCTACATCTAGGATCTTTGAGTACATAACCCATACTCTTTTCATGAGTATTATTTCTCTTCTGATGAATAAACATAAAGTTCTGGAGTTAATTATTTAAGGTGAAAGAAGTCACGATGCTTAGAGAGCAGAGAGTGATGAAATTATAGATAGAGACCAATGCTGTATGTCCCAAATAGAGCAGACAAAATTTCAGAGAAATTCTTTAACTAGAATTGAGAAACATGACTAGTCTGAGAAAAAGTAGTTTGGCAGAATTGGTTAGCTGTCTCCAATATGCATTATTCCCTTGTTTATTGAGTAATAGAACTTTTACCTTTTACCTGAGCATAAGACTGAAAACTGTATTTCCTAGTATCTCCTCTAGTTAGGTATAGCATGACTAAGTTCTAACAATGGGAGTTGAGCAAAAGGAATGTGTGAGACTTCTCAGTTATGCCACTACAAAGAGGGTCAAGCCCTTTCCTTTCCTTTCTCTTCACCTAGCCATCTAATATGTGAATATGATGGCAGTAACTGGAGCAGGCATATAAGATATGAGCACTACATAGCGCTTTAATCTTGACAATGGCAGATTAAGAAGATATAAGGAACCTAGGTCTCTGAACACTATGTGGCCAACATTGACTTAGGGCTACTTTCTTTAGACTGTTATGTGAGTAATACATTTTTATATATTTTAAACTACTGGTACTTTGGTCCTTATTGCAGAAGAAAAATCCATATCCAAACTTTAGAAGTTTTGACCTGATATTAAGAGTTTAGTCACAGAGGGAGAATATAATTTTTCTGGGATCAAGGGAATAAATATGAGTATATGTCACATTGGAATGAAGACTAAAGTTGCAGGATAATATAAAGGAAGGTTAGAAATAAAAAGTGGGAAATATAAAAGCAGTAGCTGATCTAATGTGGACACAGAATCAAGAGCAACAGAAAACTAAAGATATCAAGAGAGAGACCTATGTCCCAAAGGCTGCCCTGGACATATTTGGCATTTAATCACGTGGTATAACCAGTAACTAGAAGTGAGTATGTTTCCTTAGCAGGATATTCCTCTGCAGTTTAGTTAATTAACTTCCAAGGATAATAAGAAAGTTTCATTTCAAGTATCAAATTCCATTGAGGAATAATGAATGGTTGCACAGGTTTTATGTTAAGGATAATGCTGAGGCCACACCTGGGTGTAGTAGTGGACAGTGGTAGAAAATATGTTATGTATTTGAAATCTTCCAGTTATAGTCCATACAGCCAACAGCGTCATGATGGAGAAGGGGAATGAAACTGGGAAACAACATTTTTGAAGTGGCATCATAAGTTCTCCTAAGACTTATGGTGAATATGATTTCTAGAATGGTTCCGCTGCTGAATAGAGTAAGAAAGAAGTAGAAGAACATAAATGAATGAGATTCAAAATGTATCCACGAGCCAAAGGTAAGGCAATAATCAGAGTTAGAAGAGACAGTTGGTCAGTGAGGATGAAGGGATTCTGAACATTGCATGCCTATCATTAACATATTTTTGACTTTTAATTTAATGCTTGAATGTTGCATTATGGGCAGCTTGCCAAAAGTCTTTTTCATGAGAGAATAATTTCTGGATAAAGGTTTTCATGTAACAATTTAACTTGCCCAACTTTTTTTTTTCATAAGGCAATATTAAGAGGTTAATAATGTTAACTATAGTAGTGGATAACTTCCTGATTTTTATAAGGTTTCCAGTATTTTTTAAATAGGCATTTCAATTGTAAATTCTTAGACTTCTGCCAAAGAAGACTGAACATTTTCTGCTATAAGAGGCAGCAACAGTATTTTTTTTAATGCTTTCATATATTTATATCATCATTTTTTAACCTGGGATAATCTTATTCTAAATGAACTTACATTATTTTACCTAAAGAAAAAAAATGAATCATTGTTTTAATTTTAAAAAGAAAAATGATCTATAAAATATAAAGGATGCATGCAAATAAGCCTCAAAGGGAATATCTTCAAATATTAATAGTCATTTTTTGAAGATGAAACTATGTGTGTTTTTTTCTTCCTTCAACTTTTTGTTTTTATAATTATCTTGCATGAGTATGTATTACTTTAAATTGAAAAACTATAATAATACCTTAATGTAAAAGAACAAAATAGTTCTATAATTCTAATAGTACTTTGAAAAGAACTCTGGGAAAAATCAGATATGTAGTAATGTAGTCTACTGGAAAATCCTAAGAAAAGGCTGAGCGCTTGATATATGGTTGGTGTATTAGTTCATTGTCATGATGCTAATAAAGACATACCTGAGACTCAATAATTTATAAAGAAAAGAGGTTAGAGGTGGGACCCAGAGGGCTGACTAGAAACAGCGGCGATTGGAGGCACCCGTTGAAAAGAACCATAATAACATGTGAATCCTGCACTGGCAAGTGAGGTATCCAGGTTCTATCATCAGAACTGAGTAGGTAGCTAGTGTGACCCATGGAGAGGAAGAAAGAGCAGTGTGGTGCAGTGGTCCACCTGAGAACCACACAGGGCATGGGAGCCCCACCCCCAAGCCAAGGGAGGTGGTGAGTGGGCATGCTATCCAGCTGGGAAAACCATGCTTTTTCCACTGAACTGTGCAACTCACAGATCAGAAGATGACACTAATGAACCCATGCCACCAGGGCCTGTGTTTCCAATCCCGGAGCTGTGCAAATTCTCAACAGCCTCTCAGCTAGAATCTGCTTAAGCCTGCTGTATGCCTGGGGAGAGGAGTGGCCAGCACCACAGCTGCAACTGCCTGATGCCTAAGCTGTTTGAACTCCTTGGGAAAGGGGCTGCAGCCAGCACTGGGACTGATAGCTGCGTAACATGCTAAGATGGCTACCACCCTTCCTCCCTGGGTGGGGGGAAGGGTGGTATCCATCTCTATAGCTTTTTCCCTGCTGCAGCTGGACAGCTTGGTCCCAAAGGGTGTCTCCCATATTCGAACACACCAGCTGTGGTATACTGTGGCCACAGCACCTCTTCAGGCCTGACCCTGACTCATCCTTTCTCACTTGATGGGGCCTCCCTGCAGGAACTCCAACAACTCCAGCCAGGAGCTCAGGGACAGAACTCTGATGTCCCTGGGCCCAAGCCCCTAGGGGGAGGGTTGGCTGCAGTTTCTGTGGACTGGCAGACTTAGCCTTTCCTCTTGGTAGTTATGAGGAATCCAGGCAGCCCAGGTGAGTTGGTTTCCCCTCAGTGAAGCACCCCCTCGACCAAGGTACAATCAAAGTGCTTCATTTAACAATTCCTGTTCCCTGTGCCACCCACCTGGGTGAGACCCTTTAACAGGGGTTGTCAGACACCCTATATAGGAGCAGTCTTACTAGCATCAGGTTGGTGCCCCTTGACATCAGAGATCTCAGAGGAAGAAGCAAGAACCCATATTTACTGTTCTCTATGCTCCTTAAGTGACATCTCCAGGTTCCGGGGCAAACCAGATAAATAGGGTCTGAAGTGAATTCCCAGTAAACCACAGCAGTCCTACAGAAGAGGGACCTAACCACTGAAAGAAAGCCAAACAAACAGAAAGCAACAACAGTAGCATCAACAAGAGAAACAAAAGTCTCCACAACAACCTCACCCAAGGGTCAGCATCCTCAAAGATCAAAACTAGACAAACTCATGAAAATGAGAAAGAATCAAAGAAAAACACTGAAAAACCAAAAGCTCAGAGTGCCTCTTCTCCAAAAGATTGCAATGCCTCTCCAGCAGGCATCCAGAAACGGAGGCAGGATGAGATGGGCAAATTGACAGAAGTAGGCTTCAAAAGATGGGTAATAACAAGCTCTGCTGAGCTAAAGAAGCATGTTCTAATCCAATGTAAAGAAGCTAAAAACCTTGATAAAAGGTTAGAGTTGCTAACTAGAATGACCACTTAGGAGAGAAACATAAATGACCTGATGGATCTAAAAAACACAGCATGAGAACTTTGTGAAACTTACACAAGGGTCAATAGCTGAACTGACCAAATGGAAGAAATGATTTGAGAGTTTGAAGACCACTTTGCTGAAATAAGGCATGCAGACAAGATTGAAAAAAAAAATGAAAAGAAATGAACAAAAGCATTTGAGAAATATGGGACTACATAAAAACACTGAACCTATGATAGATTGGAGTACCTGAAGAAGATGGGGCAGTGAAAACAAGCTGGGAAACACGTTAGAATATTATTCAGGAGAACTTCCTCCAACTTTTCAAGACAGGCCAACATTCAAATTCAGGAAATACAGAGAACACCACTAAGATAATCCACAAGAAGATCAACCCCAAAACACATAATCATCAGATTCTCGAAGGTCAAAATGAAGGAAAAAATGTTAAGGGCAGCCAGAGATAAAGGCCAAGTCACCTACCAAAGAAAGTCCATCAGACAAACAGTGGACTTCTGAGCAGAAATTCTACAAGCCAGAAGAGAGTGGGGGCCAATATTCAACATCCTTAAAGAAAAGAATTTTCCATCCAGAATTTTATATCCAGCCAAACTAAGCCTCATAGGTGAAGGAGAAATAAAATCCTTTATAAACAAGCAAATGCTGCGAGTGTCACCACCAAGCCTGCCTTGCAAGAGCTCCTGAAGGAAGCACTAAATATAGAAAGGAACAACCAGTACCAGCCACTGCAAAAACACACCGTAATATAAAGACCAAGGGCACTGTGAAGAAATTGCATCAACTAGTGCGCAAAATAACCAGATAGCATCATGATGACAGGATCAAATTTACACATAACAGTAATTATCTTAAATGTAAATGGGCTAAATGCCCACAATTGAAAGACACAGGCTGGCAAATTGGATAGATTCAAGACCTATCCATGTGCTGTGTTCAGGAGACACATCTCACATGCAAAGACACACTTCAGCTCAAAATAAAGGGATGGAGGAAAGTTTACCAAGCAAATGGAAAGAAAAAAAAAAGTAGAGGCATTACATAATGGTGAAAAGATCAATTCAACAAGAAAAGCTATTGGATACATAGATATATATAAACCCAATACAGGAGCACTGAGTTTCATAAAACAAGTTATTAGAGACCTAAAAAGAGACTTATACTTCCACACAATAATAGTGGGAGACTTTAACACCCCACTTTCAATATTAGATCAACAAGGCAGAAAATTAACAAGGATATTTAGGACTTGAACTCAGCTCTGAATCAAGTGGACCTAATAGACATCTACAGAACTCTCCACCCTAAATCAATAGAATATACATTTTCCATAGTGCCACGTGGCACTTATTCTAAAATTGTCCACATAATTGGAAGTAAAACACTGCTAAGCAAATGCAAAAGAACCGAAATTATAACAGTCTCTCAGACCACATTGCAAACAAATTAGAACTCAGGATTAAGAAGCTCACTCAAAACCACACAATTACATGGAAATGGAACAACCTGCTCCTGAATAACTCCCAGGTAAATAATGAAATTAAGGCAGAAATCAAGAAGTTCTTTGAAACCAATGAGAACAAAGAGACAACATACCAGAATCTCTGGGACACTGTTAAACAGTGTTAAGAGGAAAATATATATCACTAACTACCCACATCAGAGAGCTAGAAAGATCTCAAATTGAAACCCTAACATCACAACTAAAAGAGCTAGAGAGGAAAGAGCAAACGAATCCAAAAGCTAGCAGAAAACATGAAATAACTGAGACGAGAGCAGAATTGAAGGAGTTAGATACACAAAAAGCCTTCCAAAAACCTCAGTGAATCCAGTAGCTCGCTTTTTGAAAAAATTAGCAAAATAGGTAGACTGTTAGCTAGACGAATAAAGAAGAAAACAGAGAAGAATCAAACAGATACAGTGAAAAAATGATAAAGGGGATATCAGCACTGACTCCACAGAAATACAAAGTACCATCAGAGAACACTATAACCACCTCTATGTACATAAGCTAAAAAATCAAATCTAGAAGAAATTAAAAGCCTTTTAATTTAGATTATTCTTGGCATCTCTGTGTCATTGGCTCTCCTCCTCTGACAATAGGCAGGACACCACTTGAATGAGGATATTATGGCTTGCTTCAGGGAAGAAGGGCAAGGTGAAGGTGAAAGTGACATTCCCAGTTCTGCTCTTTTTTCAAATGCCAGGTGCCATATTTTGGGGTTGCATGTAATGAATACAATCAAAAGTGTGATGTGTTTGGGTGAGTGTGAGTAATGGAATAAGAGAGTCTAAGACAGATTGGATGATCTAAGATCATGGCGATAGGGGAAAACAAGAAGTAGATTTGGGGTAATATAAAATATTTGCTTTGAATATACTGATTTTGAAGTTGGCAGAAAAAAATATGACCAGTATCCAGCATAATTGACACAAAGTAGGTACTATGTGTCCAGGTCAATCAAACAGAATTTCTAAAGTAAATAAATATATGACTACATAATACAATGAATAAATATTAATTACTAAATTTATAAAAGACTTATTCAGCTTCTAAGACTGTCTGGGATACTTAGCACATGAAAATTCTATATTATACAAAATGGAGAAATACTTCTAGAATATGATACTGCTGCAAATTTTACCCTACAGGCATAAAAGTGTTGGTGATTACTCACAAAGTGTTACATTCAGGTGAGAACTAGCAATTGTGTCTAGTGAAAAGCAACACACTTGAGGTGCTGAAAATAATGAAGTAACAGAAAATGTATCAAGATCCAATGAACAAGTAAGCATAATACAACAGGGAAAATGATTGAGGTGAAATGAACCTACTGATCAATTAGTATTTTTTTTAATATTCAGGATTGGCTCAGTCCATTTCATTGTTTACTATCTACCCACCTCAAATCACAGTACTGAATTCATTCTCACCAATGACCCCAGAAACATAGCTGCAGAACTCTCATCATTACTCCGTCTTGTTGTGGATACTCTAAAACTCTATGCCCGTTTCCCTCTTCATTCCACCCATGTAGTGAAGTATTATCAGTTCTACTCCTTCCTGTGCCCCACTCTTAAGCTTTGTTAGTCATTTTATTAATAGAGAATCTTCCTTCCTGATGTCATATATAAAATGTTCTCAGTTTTCAGGCACTGTTAACTATGCAGTTTGCCTCTTCTACCAAAAATATTCAACATCCATTCCTTCCCACGTTAGTTATGAATTGCATGAGATTTTGGACTTTCTATAAAGCTCTGAAAAGTATTCATTTTCTTTCTAGATTTCTGCCTTCAAATAAACATCTCCCAGTAGGTAAATATAGTAGTATATAGTAGGTGAAAATAATGTGAATGTGTATTCTTTGATGTGTGGAAATAGATATGAATATCTTGTATATGTGGTCAGGATATTGTCTTCTCTAGCAAAAGAGGGTAAGGCTTTGATTGCATATTAGAACAATATCGATTGACAAGGAAGAAGGAATCCAAATAGTAAACTAAAAACACTTGATCAGTTGTGGAAGAGAGGTGTAGCTTCGGTTAAAGGGACCAGGAATTTACCGACAGTCTGTGATGATCAAATACCAGCAGGATATTCTCTATTCTGTTTTTTATATCTTTACCAGGAGACGAGTTCATATAAATATGGTAATATATTTAGTGATGGAACCAGTATTCTACCATGATTTCAGTAAATAAATATGCTGCCGTAGTTTTGCATTTTCAATGACCTATATCACGTAAAATATATCCAAAGAATTAAAGTAATCAAACCACTTAAAGCCAATTACTTTTTATTTTTATGACTGGATTTAAGTGCTATAGCACATTGATAAAAACATATACCTGCCTGGGGCCAGGTGTCTACATTTTCATGATAATGAAAGATGTTTTCAAAAGGAAACTCATCATATAAAGTGTACTTAATCTTACCCACAATCATTGTGTTGTGTTAATAGAAAGTACAGAGTTAATGTGACAGACAATGTTAGAAAAAAAAATCAATCTTGATTTGAAAGCTTCATAATGAGTCAGGTGGACAGGGAAAGAACATTATTGTACCCATCACCCATTATTAGGAAGAATTTACAATGCACATCCCAGCCTGGTTTTCTCATTTAATTCTTGAGGTGCATGCAAGTGTTTGTTTCCATAACGATTCAATTAACCAATGTTAATTAACCAATATTTTTGCCAATTTATTACTAATGTAAAATGAAACCATCTTATTTAGCAATGCCAAGGCTCAGAAAATAAAGCTTTATCAGTTCTTCAAGTCATTAGGAGCTGCAAAATGTTTAATTGATATACTTAAAGTGTAATTTATTTTAAAGTAATAATGAGAAACACTACACATTTTTAAAGGATTAATGTGATACAGGGGCAAATAGAAAAGAGCTTATTATGTGGAAACCTAGAGTTTGGTTTACATCATGCATAACATTGCCCTGACTCTGCCCCACTATTACAGACATTATAGGATCCCATTAATATATGCATAAGAGATTCTGTCAAAGAGTGTAACTTGAGTAAATGCATCCAATCTTTCTTTCCAAAATGCTCCTCCCATGCAACTGATTTAAATAATCAAAGGAAAGGCATCTATTTGTGGGAATCAGTGGAGGAAATGGGAGTGTAACAGAGGATTATATAGAAGCATCATTCTGGCCAAGGCCACGTATTCACAACAGGCCTCCCCAAATTTAGACTTTTTACATTGTCTCCAAACATTGCTGTACATATAGTCATTGTGTTTTAAATGCATTCTTTTGTGTAATGTAAACATTTGAAGCACTGTCATGCCTGTGATGACTTGCAAAATAACATCAAAGTTGGAGGGAACTCTATATCAAGTCAAGTACTTAGAGGAGAGTGCCATCCCTGTGCCACAAACTTGGAAAATTTTTGTAAAGTATAGAACAATGAAAACAAGACTAAATCAAAGAGATTAAGCAGCTGTTTCATAACTGGCCTACCTGAGATAGCAAAAATCTCTTAAGCAAAACTGTAGTGGATATTTGTTATTTGCATAGCTTCCCAGCATTCAAATCCTCTACCTATGTGGGAGAAATTTCTCATTATGTGTTCTGTTGGTTGGGTAATTGCCTCCTGCCATAGAAGCTGAAGCAGGGAGCTTCTTTTCTTCAGCCTCTAGCAGCAAAGCAGCATCTAGGAACATGAGCTAGGTTCATTTAGATGCAGTCACCCAAGACTGAACATTGAGGGAGTTTTACAAAGGAGTAAGGAGAGTTTGGAAACCATCATCAAAGAATAAGTACTGCCATCAAGTTTTTCAAAAGCAGTGATTTTGGTGGTGGTCGTGGTGGTACAGGGACCTCGTTAGACTATTCTTCTGGCACTATTTTGGCTGCTTAGCTTCCCTTGGTTCCTGTTGATTTCCTGAACTTCCTTCTTCCATCTTCTCATCCATTCTGCAACCTACTTGATACCCTTTAAACACATCTCTTTTTTCAAGTTAGCTAGTTTTTGTTCCTGTTAATGCAAGTAAGAACCTGAACTGACTGAACAAATAAATTTTTAACAGTGAAAGTGAGGCAAACATGAAGGTCAGGAGAGACTGGGTGCTGCTCTGCTGTGGATCAATATCACTGAAATTCAGTAATTGAAATCAGCTACACTAAGAATCCTAAAGGTAAAGATAATCAAATAAAAAAAAGCCTGGAGATAGCAGGGCTCCTCTCAGGCAAGCAGCAGAAAAGATACCAAACATAGACACTGATATAGTTTGGATGTGTGTTCCCTCCAAATCTCATGTTGAATTATGGTCCCCAATGTTGGAGGTGGGGCCTGGTGGGAATATTTGGGTCATGGGGGTGAATCCCTCATGAATGGCTTGATGGTAATGAGTCCAAAAGAGAGCTTGTTGTTTAAAAGAGGGTGGCATGTCCTCCATTCTCTCTTGCTCCCTTTCTTACCATGTCACATGTATGCTCCCACTTCACCTTCCACCATAAGTAAAAACTCATGAGGCCTGATCAGGAGCTGAGCAGATGTTGGTGCCATGCTTATACAGACTGCAAAACCATAAGCCAAATAAACCTCTCTTATTTATAAATCACCCAGTCTTGGGTATTCCTTTATAGTACATGAAACAGACAAACACAGACCCCACATCACAAAAAAACTAGATATAGAATACTGGCTTTTGACACAACAGTACAAAAATGTTTCATTGCAATTTTATGGCAGAATAAAAAGCAGTCACAATACCTTTAAATATGGAGGTTCTTTAAGTTATATTACATTTTTAAAATTATACTTTAAGTTCTGAGGTACATGTGCAGATCATGCAGGTTTGTTACATAGGTATACACGTGCCTATTACATTGTTAATATAGATTACTAACCTTTCATTAGAAATCATGTTGAAGGTTACTGAATAGAGAAGATGTTTGTGATATACTTGAAGGCCAAAAATAGAGAAAGAAGTAATATACAATATCAATCCAAACAGATACACTTGGAAAGGCAGGTCGGCAGTTCTACTTCTATCATAGAGTTGCCTCTTAAATATATGAATGTGAATAAATAATTTAATCTATATAAACGTAACTTTCCTTAGCTATAAATGGATATAAGTATAGTACCTACTTCCAAGGGTTGTTGTGATCCTTAAATATATGAAAACTTCTAACATAGTCAGTATTTTTACTTCTACATATTCAGAAAATTTAACCATTACCATTGTTATCTTATGTTGGTTGTATTTATGATAACTTTTGTTCTTTCTTTTGTGCTTTATGTTTTCTTTGTTAAGAATATGTAGCTGTGTGATTAGGTAAGATATGAAAAGATGTTATTGTTTAAAAAAGGAGAAAGGAGAAGAATTTACAGAATTTAGTTGAACCCACTGAAAATGGTTCAAAGAGTAGAAAATGTAACTTGTAAACTTAGAGGTGGATATTTAGAAGAGAAATCTGAAAATTAGCAACAATAGAAATTAAATGGTATTTAATGGAGATAGGAGCCTGTCTGTTCTCTAAGTTAATGTGATGAAAAGAGGAAATTGATGTAATTATACCTAATTAAAATCCTTCCTGTGATGATGGAGGAAATTACAGAATAAGAAGTGGTTAAAAGTGTGAACCTTAGAATCACAGGGCCATCCTGCAAATTTTGGTCCTGCCACTAACTGATTGTATGACCTTGATTAAAGTTATTTTATTTCACTAAGGCTTAATTTCCTTGTTTATTAATTGCAGATGAGCTAATACATATAAAGATAGTGCAGTCTCTGGCACATGTATGCTCTCAGTAAGTGTCACCTTCAGTTAATAAACATCCTGTGCACTGAATGATAAAGGATTTGGAGTTTGTAGACAAAGGTTTAGTCTTAGTTCTGCCATATATACTTAGGACAAGCCACTATCCTTCTCTGAGCTGGGGTTCAGAGAAGGATATTTGTAAAATAGAAAAAAATACTGTTTGCCCTATCTCCTTGCCAGTGTTTGTATGTGGATCAAGTGATAAAATAATGTGAACATTCTTTGTAAAATATGAAGCCATTTATAATATAAGTATTATTTGTATGAATTACCCAGGTCATATTAGTAAAGTACCAAGACTTCTGTTCACACTGGAGGCTGTTATCAAATAATATAGCATCCTTTTCTTTTTCATAGAACATGGTTTTATTGAGTGAAGTGCTTAAAGAATATGGCTCGTCTTAGGAAGCCTTCTCAATTATTTGGAACATTATTATATTTAAATGCATTATTTTTGTTTGAAATTCCCTGATGTAACATGACTTAAGAAAGTGATCTTAGATATGTGTTTAGTGTATGAATGAAATGAATGAATGAAAGAGTGAAGACATCAGCTTTCTGTTGTTTTACCATCAACCAAGGCTAGATTGATTTGAGGTATTTTAGAACCTAGTCTATTGATCTGAAAAAAAACAAAACAAAACAAAAAACAACTATGAAGCGATTAACTGGTAGCAGAGACAGAGAGTTTGAATAATTCAGGTGATTTGGGAACCTTAAGCTCTCCAAATTAGGACTAGTTTTCTCTAATACATTTAATACACATTTAGTTCTCCATTTCATTTTTTCTGAAGGAACATTTATTGTTGTAAGATAAATTATTTCCTCAAATTGCATCTAGAAAGTCATTCGTAAGGTTGTCAGACAGCTAGTAGAAGAAAAATACTCTCCAGCATAATTTTCTGTTCATAATGAATAAGTAAGCTGAAAAAAAATCCTATTATATGATAACCAAATTTACTTAGCAAAGTGACCTGGACAACAGAAACCATCTATTTTCAGTTACTCTGGAGGGACCACAAGTCCACAAGAACATTCTTAGCATGAGCTTGGTCTCCAATACCCAGGAATGGTACAACAATGGAAACGTTCTGTTGTTTCAAGAAAATATCTTGGTCAACTGAATAATGTCGTAAAATGTAGTTAGTAGTGAATAATTACTGAAGCAAAGTTTAATCATTCTTTTTTGAAAATAAGTAAAAATAGAAAATCGAGGTTAAGGAACAGATCACAGAGGTGTAGTAAACTGTATCTACAATTTAACACAGCTCCAGATTTAATCAATTCATTATACTTGCAGTAAATATTTTCTCACCTCATTTTTCTCCCATGACTATATTGAGACCAAACCACTATGACTTACATGCATAAAATTTCTGGCAATGTGATTCTCTATTTTCTGGATATCTGAATATTAATACTGTCACGTTTGAATGTTTAATCAGTACCTTTTCAAATTTTAAGAAATACTTCTATGGGTTGGGAGCAATCCTATGACTTCAAATTTTAAGTACTTTTTCTATATATAACATAGAGTTTAAGTGTTCAGTTTATTTTGAAATTTGCATTTCCTGTGCAGTCTGTAACTGCATGCTTTTAAAATTCAGTCCAGGACAACTATTGCATTTGTACTGGAGGTCTCTTCCTTAATCTTGATTGCCGTATTCAGTTGTTTATGTTCCTCAAAGGAACTAGTTGGCTTTTATCTGTGAGATACAGACTGAAGCTGTAAGCAGTGACTTTAGAAACAAGAATTTTGGCAAAAAAGAAAAAAAATGAACGGCCTGGGGTAAAGAAACTCAGGATATTTCAACATACAAAGTGTTTTGACAGTGGCTTAAATTGTCATGGCACAATGATTAGGAAACATTACCAAGATATTAGTCTTTCAATATATTCATGGTAGAACTGGCTTGTCTAACTATGCTTAGTAAAAATACGTAAATTGCTTCAGGGCTTTTTTTTGATGGGATGAACGGTAATTCTCATGTGAATGTCTCTTCTTTAGATTTTACAGTTTTATAGCTAATGATGATAAACAGCAAGAGTTAGGACCTCAATGGCATTCACATGTCCAAAACACTTAGCAGACACTCATCAGAACCTGGGGATTCAGGATGAGCAGCACCACTGGGATTACTACCACTAGACTATACACTAAAAAGATTTGTTTATTGTGATCTATCCAACAGTTTTCCTTGAATATTTAGTAGCCTGATCACCTCCCAGGACAGATTGCCATTAATGGCATTGATTAACGGTGCAACTGGTTTTCCACCCACCTATTTCTCTACCATGCTTTTTTGACAGAACAAAAACCATTCTGACAATAATGATGAGGCCCAAAATGGAAAGAGGAAAAATAATTTCAAAATTGGAGTTTGTTAAAGGTTCTCTCTTACTTTCACACCTGCATTATTTGAAATTCTCACCTTCAACCATCTGAATGTTGCTCTTTGTTGCAAATAAGCAGCTTTTTTTTTTGAGCCTCTTCACAGTATCTACGAAAGAAGACACATTTAAACATAGAAATGAGTCTGAGAGGCACTTTCTATTACTGAAGCAAACACAATTTGAAATTACTTGTGATTCCATCAAACAAAATATTTAGTTAATGCAGTCTAGATATTTGGAAAGCACACCTATTTCCTTTCTTTCATACATGGTGTTAGAAAATCGTGACCATTTTTATTAGATATCATTTAAAATATCACCAACAAATTATTTTCCAATATTCCAGACATGTTTTAATCTTTAAGATTTTGTGGGGTTTCATGACTCAACACAATCAAGTTTAAGACTCTGTTGCAATCCACTTATGCAATTAAATGCTGAACTTTGTTTATGCTGAACTTTTCTTTCAAAACTTATGACCATTTTGTAGCATGTTTTAAGGCTGTTTTATTACTACTGCAATATTAACAGTGCTACAAGACATCCATGCTAAGAGAGTATCATAGCAGCAGGCTGAAAAATGTTGTCCTAGAAACCAGAGTTTACCTGATAAGATTGATAATTCAATTAAATTTTTTGGGTATGTTTGAAATAAAGTACCTGCTTTGGGACAAGTCACTCAAAGGAAATGCAAAAACTGACTAAATACCAGCACTATTAATGACTAAAGCAAAATAGAATACTAACATTGACTCAATAAGACACAGTAACCTGTAACTAAAATAGTGTGAAGGCTGAATAACATTTTTATGCAAATAAAGGGAGTAAAGACTAATTTGCTTCTCTCTTAATTTTGTTTTTCCAATATCCTTCTGCAAAAAGTCCTTCTTCCTTGGATTCTAATGCTTTGGGATGAGGGTAGGGAAAGAAAGAAAACTTATTTGAGTATGGTACATTTTAAAAATAAATTATTTGTTGTAACATCATGTATTAAAGACAAAATTGTTTCAGTGAAATGACAACCTAAAAGTAGAGTAATAATAGATGAATTCTAGTTGAATACTAGTTAATTCCTTACATGAATAACATCTTTTATTGTTATACAAACATGCTGAGATAAGGAATATTACTATAGCCCATTGTACAAAGGTGAAAAATGAGCCCCTGAGATTATGTAATTTGACATGGTCATAAAACCTGGATTTGAACCCAGTTCTCTCCATATACAGCATACACTCATAACTCCTATAGAGACAGCCTCTCAACAAAAAGAAAATGTGTTTATTTAATATGAAAAGTGAGGCTGTAATTTTACCGAAATTGATTGCTCAAAGAGCAAAGATAAAGTAGTAAAATCCCTCAAAGACTGTTTTGTAGACAAAATCCAGGATTATTTTAGCCCAGAAAAGAGAAGGTTTGTGTGCAAGAGGTATCAGCTTGCTTTAGATGTGTATTAGTCTCTCAAAAGAAAAAGAATTATTTTAGGTATTTGCTTTAGTAGGAAGCAGCAGACCTACTATAATCAAAGCATGAAAGTTACAGTAAGGTGGTAATGTTAGCGGAATGCAGCAAAACAAAACCAAACCTTCCAACAAACAAAGTTGCCCAAAGATGTCAAAGTTCAAGGAGAGACAGGAAGACAGTATTGGACATGTTATAACTAATTTAGGTAACCTTTTCTTCCAGTTGAAGGGATATCTAAAAGCCCCTCCAGCCTTTGGAAATTATGATCTCCTGTTATATTTACAGAATCTTGAACTTTGTACCATTGGTTCCTTAGATAAAAAGTTACCAATAAAACAAATTACTATAATAATACCAGATCAGATGCGGTTGGGCATATTCAGGTGGTATGGCATTGTCAGCTTTAAAAAAAGTGTCATTTGTTGTGATTCTTTCCCCTCATTCTAAGTAAATATCCACTTTCTATACCTAAAAGGATTATTAAAATTTTGAAAGTAATTTGTACCTTAATTGTATAACAGTTTATATGGAGTACAGTTTGTGGTATACCCTCATTTATGAAGGTATTTTAAGGGTATTACACATTTCTACCGTTATATGGTTGTTCTAGTGTGGATCAGAGACATGCGTTTAGTAAAGAATGTTACTTTTAGTGGAAAGTGTAAATGTTTACAACTCATTTCTTTCTGGTATATATATATTGTTAATTTTTGCCTCCAATTTTTCTTTTCCCTCTTCTATGCCATTTAGTACAGTAGGATAGCCCCAGGGTTGTCTTCAGCCTAGAAATCCCAACCTTCTCCCTTTTCTGAGCCACACAAGGCTAAGGGTAATGTATAATGGAAAACAAACAGGGAACAGGATGCTTATGCCTGCTGTAGTTGAAGCTTTTCTCACTAAAACTATTTCTTTATACCTACTTTTCCGAAGTATTTTCAGCCATTAGAATGCTAACATTGGGGAATGCCAAGATTATACCCTATTGCTTGTTTAAACTAAAATTGGCGTGAAAAAGAAATGGATCCTTTAGTTAATAACAATATATCAGTGTCAGTAGTTTGGATGAACGTATCATGATTACATAAGATGCTAGCAATCGAAGAAACTGAGTGTGAGATATATGGGACTCTTTGTACTATCTTCACAACTTTCCTGTACATTAAAAATTATTCCAAAATAAAAACTATTTAAATAACCGATCTTTTTAAAACTCACCTATAATCTAGCTCTATTTATCAGAATAGACAATTATGTAGGAATTTGAGCTCTAAGTCTCAGCTAGAACTCCTGTACTTGCCTAAAAAATAAGAAGTTGATATTAGATGGGGAATTCTGGGTAGTTAAATAATTCTGTGTTGTATGTATTTCTTTTTCCCTTGGGTACCCATCTTGGACAAATTGGGACAGAAGGAACAAGAGTGAGTAATAAAGATGGGGATGCACTTATTTTTACCTCTGCTTCCCCCCAAAACCAACATGTCAAGAGTGCTTAATCTGATTGCCTTCATGCTGGTTTGGAAAGAAATTAGAAATTCTAGAGTGCGCCGAGAGCTCAAAGTGTTCATCAGCAACTTGGACCTTCTAGCACTGGTCATCAATTCCACTGAGTATTTCAGCTGACTGAGAAAATTTTTGATTAAAAACAAAACGGGCAGCTTTAGAAAACTTACATTTGTACATACTCAAGTTTATACAATGAGTCATTCTCATTATCGTTTTCTACGAATGAGTTTGGCTGCTGTTCTTGAAGTATACCAGCGTTACAATGGAAGCAAAACACTCTGGTATTAGGCATGTACAAAAGACTCAAATATTAAAAACATATCTTTTGTTAAAAGGGAACAGCACTAGAGATATGGCTAGAGATATACTCCACAAATGAGGTCAAGATAATCCTCATGTTGCCAAAGTGTTTTCAGGGATAATAGCTTCCTTCTAGCTCCTCCAAAAATGTTATCTCACAGATAAATGTCTCTCAAAACGCTAAACTCAAGTCTACAAAGAGGAACTAAGAGACCTTGATTGAAATGAAAATAAAAAGGTAGGAAAGTGGAGGTTACTTTAGTTGGATCAAATCAGAAGAGAGTTTGCTTTGTTGGCCATCAGACAGGATCAAGAGGGGTGTGTCACCGGGAGACAAGCTATAGAGCTATATTCTGTTGTGTTGCTTGGAAGGAATCCCAGGCAGATAAAAAGATTAAAGAGACTGGGCCCTGAAACTACATATAGTGTTTGTTTCTATTTTCTAGGAGAAGCCCTGGCAGAGTGTGCAATCCACAGGGGTCTTTACGGTGTTCCATAATCAACTGTTTCATGACCAAGGTAATTTTTACTTACTTAGGACTGCTCCTATGATTGATAGCTTGCTTACATAGTAAAGGGAGGGTCAGCAGACATAGAGGCTGCACTGAACCAATACTGTAGATGGTTTGTGTAGATGTAGAAAGCAAATAAAATTGAGATTATTCAATTTACCAATAAAAAATTGAATTGATAGACATTTTGAGGCTGGTTCCAAGAAGGGAGGACGGAAGTAGGATGGTCTTAAAATTCTTATCTAAATATATGATGGGATTTATTACAAAGGTACCTTTTATATAAGTGAAAGAAATAAAAGAGTATTTGCAAAGCTAGGCATTTGGACAGTGGCAGAATAAATTAAGCAAAGAAGATTCAACAAATTGTGTTGCTATATAGAAAATTTATAAAAATATATATGTGACATATAAAAACCTGTGTTTACTCAGGGATGCCCTGCCTGAGAAAGCACTTAAACGAATATCAAGCCGTTTGCCTTGGAAATCCAATTACTAGACATTCACTCTGTTGAAATATTTGCACATACACACAAAAGATGAATCTATAAAGATGATTGCTGCCACATTGCTGTAGCAAAACTATAGAAACCAGTGTTCATCAATAAAGAAATGTTTAAATACATTATAGGCAACTACACTATGTTATACATCTAGCTGTTTAAATAAATAAGTATTGACAAGGAAAAATTGCTATTATATTGTATAATGATGAAAGCAAGTGACCTTACGACGTATATTATGGTATGATTTATGTAATAAAACATACTAAATCATATGTTTGAATACATATGTAATATCAAGTAATAGCTATTGAGTGCTTTTCATGGGAAGATTAGCACATAGCATAGTGGTTAAGAGTGTAAACTCTGGAGCAAGACTACCTGGGCTTCATAAGCCAATCCTAACTTTACTAACAGTGCCACCTTGGGCAAGTCTTTTAAGTCCTTTGGGCTTTAGTTCCTTCATCTGAAAAATGGATATAATTGTTGGGATGGTTAAAGAGATTAATACATAAAAAGTACTTGGCAAATAGTAACGACTGAATAAATGTTAGCTATGTTTTTAATGGGAAGGGCATTGTTTTAAGTGCCTTATATGCTTTTATCTTCATAGCTATTCCATAAAGTAGATATTAGTATTATCCTCATTTTGCAGAGGAGGACATTGAAAGAGAAAGCCGTTTGCCTTGGAAATCCCATTACTAGACAAGTGAACTAACTTGTCCAAAGCCACCTAGCTGCTAAACTTTGGAGATTGTATTTGAACCTAAGTGTCCGGTTCCAATAGCTGTGCTGCTAATCACTACTCCATATTGCTTCTCTTTATATGCACACTGACACACATATGCATATGCACACCTGGACACACAAATGTCTAGAAAAATAGCTGTTTGGTGTTTAGTTTTGTGTGGGCAGTGGAGTGATGTTGAAAGGAGACAATTATTTTTTATTCAATGTACTCTTGTAGTCTTGTAAAGGCTCTTCAAGTTTTTCTTGTATAAACTTAAATAATGAATAAATAATAAAGCATCAAAGCATCATAATCAATAAACATAATATAATGTATTCAATATAGTTGACATTAAATAGTTGATAAAAATTTAATGGCATCTGTTGATCAAATGATACAATCAAAATAGTTAAATGGCAAGGCATAGAATGATATGTATGTATTTGCAATACGTAACACTGACAGACTAATACATAGAAAACATAAAGAACTACAAACCAATTGGAATGAGATAGAAAATAGGAAATCAGCAAAATATTTGAAATGAAATTTTACCAAGAGAAAACACAAATGGCGAATACATGTGTGAAAATGCTTTTTAAAATATTCATGGTAATGCAGATTAAAAGCACAATAAGTACACTGAGATCATCAGTGACTAAAGTTCTGTGTTTTGTTTTTTAGAAAATCTTTGTCAGCAAGCAAAGGCATTACTATCTTTCTTTTCCTTGTTCTTTTTTTTTTTTGAGACAGAGTCTTGCTCTGTCCCCAGGCTGGAGTGCAGTGGCACGATCTCGGCTCACTGCAACCTCCACCTCCTGGATTCAAGTGATTCTCCTGCCTCAGCCTCCTGAGTAGCTGGAACTACAGGCACATGCCACAACACCCAGCTAGTGTTTGTATTTTTTAGTAGAGACAGGGTTTCACCATGTTGGCCAGGATGGTCTTGATCTCTTGACCTTGTGATCTGCAGGCCTCGGCCTCCCAAAGTGCTGGGATTACAGGCGTGAGCCACAGTGCCCGGCCGAGTTATTGCCTTTTGAAGTTGGTTTTTAGAAAGTAAAGTGCTTTAAAATTGGGGTTGCATGAAGCTGCTCTGTAGGCCCAGTGAGTCAATTACATATTAAATGATTACACACTAATGACCTGGGGTATTTCAAACCTACCTATCAGAATGAGGGAGAAGTGAGCAGGCCAACCAGCTTTCCTCAAATGAAGGTGTAATCCCCAAATATCTGAGACAGGTCTCAGTAAATTTAGAAAGTTTATTTTGCAAAGGTTGACGATGCACACCCATGACACAGCCTCAGGAGGTCCTGATGGCATATGCCTCAGGTGGTCAGAGTACAGTTTGGTTTTACACATTTCAGGGTGACAGGAGACATCAATCAATCAACATATGTAAGATGAACATTAGTTTTGTTTGGAAAGGCAGGACAACTTGAAGCAAAGGTGGGACAACTCGAAGCAGGGAGGGGGCTTCCAGGTCATAGGTATATAAAAGACAAATGGTAGCATTCTTTTTTTAATCTTTTTTTTATTGCATTTTAGGTTTTGGGGCACACGTGAAGAACATGCA
Organism: Plecturocebus donacophilus; assembly: GCA_004027715.1. Taxonomy (NCBI): domain Eukaryota; kingdom Metazoa; phylum Chordata; class Mammalia; order Primates; family Pitheciidae; genus Plecturocebus; species Plecturocebus donacophilus. Next base: position 1,418 of record PVKP010004117.1, on the reverse strand, counting down.
AGATTGTTGCATAGGTACACACATGGCAGTGTGATTTGCTGCCTTCCTCCCCATCACCTGTATCTGGCATTTCTCCCCATGCTCTCTCTCCCCAACTCCCCACCCCCCACTGTCCCTCCTCTATTTTCCCCTGACAGACCCCAGTGTGTGATGCTCCCCTCCCTGTGTCCATATGTTCTTATTGTTCAACACCCACCTATGAGTGAGAACATGTGGTGTTTGATTTTCTGCTCTTGTGCCAGTTTGCTGAGAATGATGATTTCTGATTAGCCTGTCCAAAGAAGACAATCAGATATGCATTCATCTTGATGAGCAGAGGAGTGACTTGGAATAGAATGGGAGGCAGGTTTGCCCTAAGCAGTTCCCAGCTTGATTTCCTCTTTAGGTTAGTGATTTTGGGACCTCAAGAGTTATTTTCCTTTCACAAAGGCACTGGATATTTCTTTAATAAATTTATTTATTTGCAATAGATTCAGTTAAACACTTTCACTCATCGACCATAAGTTTTGATTGAGGTTCCTAAAAATGTATTGAGTTACATTTTTTATGTGAACACCAGTGATTCATAATTCAGGTAAACGTAGACAGAATTGTTTATTATTTATTAGGTAAAAAGTAGATCATCATTACTCAAGGCAATAATTGATATCCTATTTGAAGCATACTAAGATCCAGATAGTTTTGGTAGGCTTTTGACTTCTGTTTCCCCACTAAATTGCACTTCAAAACCTTCTCTTTCCCATTGACAGAATGTGTGAGAAGAATCTTCCTTCATGTTTGCATAACCTTTGCCATGAAAGCACTTTACCAGCTTTTATTATATCACTGCATCTATTTCTGATGCTTGCCATGTCTTTCTCTGTAGTATGAGTGCAGCTTATAACTAATGTCACTGAAATCCCATGCATACAGAATGTCTGATAATAAAAAGGAAATTCTGATATTTCCTAACTCCCTGACACAAAGACTGACAGAAAGCTAAAGTTAGGAGAAATGAGGGATGCTAAAACCTTTTCAGGCTGAAGATTTTAGTGTAAAGAGCCACAGGTGACTATCAGGAGACACTAATTCTATACCAGCTTCCACTCTTACTAGCTGTGGCATCTTGGACAGCTCACTAAAACTCTGATCTTTCATTCCTTAATTAGTAAAACAGCAATATTATCAAAAACTTTTGTTGACCTAGAGTTTCCAACATAAGAAATCACAGATTTCAATGGAATGGGCTGGAAATCATAGATATAACTATATATATATTATATTTTCTATTGCATTTTAGGTTTTGGGGTACATGTGAAGAACATACAATATTGTTGCATAGGTACACACGTGGCAGTGTAATTTGTTGCCTTCCTCCCCTTCACCTATATCTGGCATTTCTCCCCATGCTATCTCCCCACAACTCCCCACCCCCCACG
>PVKP010004116.1:23306-101213 GCA_004027715.1 Plecturocebus donacophilus | reverse complement strand
ACCGAGAGCGTTTCCAATTGCTGTTTTAGCCGAGCCTGATCACCTGGCTCGCTGTCTCAGAGCCTTTTTTTAGTTGAATGGTCGACTCCCAGGTGTTCCAGTCGCCTGTTGAAAAGGCGCCGGGATCTGTGTGATTTCCCCTGCGGGGACACACTGCGCAGGCTGAAACAGCGGTGCTGAGATTCGTAGCGCTTTTTTGTCCGGGCATCTCCTGGGCTGGCTCCCTGATTCAGTCCCCTTTTTAATCTGCCTTCCCGTAGCTCCACTCGCCAGTTCAAAGGGCGCACAGACCAGTGGATTTTGTGCGGAGAACCGCCGCGCCGGGGCGCCGGCAAAGCAGCCGCGCCGGCCCAAACAGCCGAGCCGGCCAGACAGCCGCGCCAGCCGAAACTGCCGCGCTGGCGACCCGTGGGGCTGCTCTGCCTGGGGATCTCCTGGTCTGGGGGTAATAAAAATCCGTCTGGAAATGCGGCGTCCACTCACCCTCTGCACCCTCACTGGGAGCTGCAGTCCTGAGCTGCTCCTATGTGGCCATCTTGGATCCTGGTCCCCAGGGTATTGTTTAAATCCATTATTTCTCTGTTGACTTTCTGTCTTAATGACCTGTCTAGTGCTGTCAGTGGAGTACTGAAGTCCCCCACTATTATTGTGTTGCTGTCTTATTTCTTAGTTCTATTAGTAATTGTTGTATAAATTTGGGACCCCTAGTGTTAGGTGCATATATGTTTAGGATTGTGATATTTTCTTCTTGGACAGGCCTTTTACCATTATATAATGTTCCTCTTTGTCTCTTTTAACTGCTGTTGCTTTAAAGTTTTTTTTGTCTGATAGAAGAATATCTAGCCCTGCTCGCTTTTGGTGTCCATTTGCATGAAATGTCTTTTTCCACTCCTTTACTTTAAAGGAGTGTTAGGTGAGTCTCTTGTGTTAGGTGTTATGTGTTAGGTGAGTCTCTTGATGGCAGCAGATGGTGGGTGAGTTCTTAGCCATTCTGCATCTCTGTGTCTTTTAAGTGGAGCATTTAGGCCATTTACAATCAACGTTGGTATTGAGATGTGAGGTACCATTGCATTCCTCATGCTATTTCTTGCCTGTGTACTTTGGTCTTTTATTTTTACTTTTTAACTTGTATTTTTGTTTTATAGATCCTGCATGATTTATGCTTTAAAGAGGTTCTGTTTTGATGTGTTTCCAGGATTTGTTTCAAGATTTAGTGCTCCTTTTAACAGTTCTTGAAGTGGTGGCTTGGTAGTGACAAATTCTCTTAGCATTTGTTTGTCTGAAAAACACCATCTTTTCTTCATATATGATGCTTAGTTTCGCTGGACACCAAATTCTTGGCTGATAATTGTTTTGTTTGAGGAGGTTGAAGATAGTCCCCCAATCCCTTCTAGCTTGTAGGTTTTCTGTTGAGAAATCTGCTGTTAATCTGATAGGTTTTCCTTTATAGGTTACCTGGTGCTTCTGTCTCACAGTTCTTAAGATTCTTTCCTTCATCTTAACTTTGGATAACCTGATGACAATGTGCCTGGGAGAGGATCTTTTTGTGATAAATTTCCCAGGTGTTCTTTGTGCTTCTTGTATTTGGATGTCAGTTCTCTTGCAAGGCTGAGGAAATTCCCCTCGGTTAGTCCCCCAAATACGTGTTCCAAGCTTTTAGAATTCTCTTTCTCCTCAGGTACACCGATTATTCTTAGCTTTGTTCGTTTAACATAATCCCAGACTTCTTGGAGGATTTGTTCATGTTTTCTTATTCTTTTTTCTTTGTCTTTGTTGGATTGGGTTAATTCAAAGACCTTGTCTTTGAGCTTTTAATTTCTTTCTTCTACTTGTTCAATTCTATTGCTGAGACTCTCCAGAGCATTTTGCATTTCTGTATGTGTGTCCAGTGTTTCCTAAATATTTTATTTATTTATTTTCCTGTAAGCTGTCTATTTTCTTGAACATTTCTCCCTTCTTGTATCATTTTTTGGATTTCCTTGCATTGGGCTTTGTTTTTCTCTGGTGCCTCCCTGATTAGCTTAATAGCTAATATGAATTCTTTTTCAGGTAAATCAGGGATTTCTTCTTGGTTTGAATCCATTGCTGGGGAACCAGTGTAATTTTTGGGTGTGTTGAAGAGCCTTGTTTGGTTATATTATCAGAGTTGGTTTTCTGGTTCCTTTTCATTTGAGTAGGTGCTGTCAGAGGGAAGGTCTAGGGCTGAAGGTTGTTTAGATTCTTTTGTCCTGTGATTTGTTTCATTATGTAGTACTCTTCCCTTTTGCTATGGATGTGGCTTGCTGTGAGTCGAACTGCAGTGATTGTTTTCTCTCTTGTGGTTCTAGCTATTCAGCAAGTTAACCTGGCTTTGAGCTGGTACTAGGGGTTGTCCACACAGAGTCCTATGATGTGAATTGTCTATGGGTCTCTCAGCTGTGGATACCAGCACCTGTTCCAGAGGAGGTGGCAGTGGTGTGCAATGGACTCTGTGAGAGTTCTTAGCTTTGATGGCTTAATGCTCTATTTTTGTGCTGATTGGCCTGCTGCTCGGAGGTGATACTTTCCAGAGAGCATCAGCTGTGGCAGTATGGCAAGGAACTGGCAGTGTGCAGGGCCATAGAGTTCCCAAGATTTTATGCCCTTTGTCTTCAGTCAGTAGGGAAGGTTCATCGGTTGGGGCAGGGCTAGATGTGTCTAGCCAAGACTCTCCTTGGATGGGTCTTACTGTGGCTGATACGGTAATGTTCCCAGGTTAATGGAGTTGTGTACCAAGGAGGATTATGGCTGCCTCTGCTGAGTCATACAGGTTGTCAGGGAAGTGGGGAAAGCCAAAAGTCACAGGCCTCACCAGCTCCCATGTAAACTGAAGGGCCTATGTCACTCCCACCATGGCCCCCTAACAGCCCCAAATCTGTTTCCAGGCAGTGGGTGAGTCAGGCTTGAGAACTTGCCCCAAGCTCTCTGCATCCCAGCTATGAAAGTAAAGGGCTTGGTTCTTTCCCCGCCTGTGGAGTCTGCACACTGGATTGGTGCCCTCCCCAGAGTTCCAGCCAGGAGGCTTCTTGCCCTGTTCAAATTGTTACAGAGGTTAGCTGGAGATTACCCTCTCCCTGCGGTGTTATCCACCCTGTTCCTCTGGCTGCCCTCCTGACGCATCCCTGTAGTGCCAGGCAGAAATGGCCTGTTTGGGGACCCAGTGAGCTCCCAGGGCCTTTCTGCTGCTTCCTCTACTGTATTTCACTGGGCTCTCTAAATTGACTCAGCTCAGGTAAGGTCGGAGACTTCTCTAGCGAGCAGGTCTTCAGTTTCTCTAGTAGGGTATGTGTTTAGGAGAGGAGGCTCTCCCTTTTCCATTTCTGCAGTTGGGGCACTCACAGTATTTGGGTGTATCCCAGGTCCTGCAGGAGCAGTTGGCTTCTTTCAGAGGGTCTGTTCGTTCTCTCAGACTAAAAGTATTTTCATATAAAAATAAATCCATGCAAGAATACATAATATTGCTTTACATGTGATATTGAAAATTAGCATAAAAGTATCATACACAGTCATACTTCTCTGCAATCTACTTTTATTCTGTTTTTGTAATCTATCAGCATTGATGTATTTTTTCCCTTAATTTCTGTATACCAGTCCTTCATATGAATTTGTCATGTTATTGTTCATTCATTTTGACATTTAGTTTGTTCTATTATTTTCCTGTTAAAAACATTGTTTTTTGAAAGCACTGAGTCTTATGTTTCCTTGTGTATATTTACAAGGGTTTCATTAGAGTTTATTCCTCTAAGAAGAGTTCCTGGGTCATAAAATATGAATATTTTCAGGTAATATATACAAATAATTTTTCAAAGAAGATATATAAATTTACATTTTTAAAGTTATGTATGAAAATTCCTGTTTCTCTGTCTCTTCTCTAGCCATTGAAATTATCAGAGTTGTTGGTTATTGTCAAGCTGATGGGTGGAAAATAGCTTTCATTGTTTTAGTGTAAATGTTGTCTGTTACTAGAGGGGTTGAAAAGCTCTTTGTTTATTTTTAATTTTGATTTTATCTTCTGTGCTATGTCTTTCATATCCTGGCCTTTAAAAAATAAATTTCATTTCTTTTGTTTATTTTAAAAAATTACTCTCTATATATTTTGACTATAATTCATTATCTTTAAAAAATGTCATTAATATTGTCTCCTGATCTATTGTTTCCCTTTTAATTTCATTTATGGTGCTTTCTTAGGACAAAAATTTGAGTTTTAATATGGTCAAAGCTGGGAGTCTTTCTTTATCCCTTTAACATGTGTGCTTTTTGTGTCTTGTTTCATTAAATCCTCCCAGAGATATTCTCCTACATTTTTTTAACTTTAAAACTTGGATTTTGGGCTGTGTCTTTATTTTGAGGGTGGTTCAACACTGGATATATTGTAATCTTAAAAATGTACATATATTATGACTGAGCGACTCCATTTATTGGAGTATTCTCTAATGAAACTCTTGTACCTGACATCATACATGACCTTTTTTATGACATTAGATTTGGTAATAATTTGTTGGATTTGATGCTAAAACCACAGGTAATAAAAGAAAAAATAGACAAAATTGGACTTCATAAAAATTAAAAACTTTTGTACATCAAAATATGCCGTTGACAGAATGAGATGGCAGCCCACACAATGGAAAACAAATATTGCTAATCACATATTTGACAAGAGATTAATATCCAGAACTTACAGAGAACTCTTTAAAACTCAAGAACAACCAAAAACTCAGTTCAAAAATGGGCAGAAGTCTTAAATAGACATTTCTGCAAATAAGGTAGACAAATAGCCAATAAGCACATGAAATGATGCTCAGTGTCATTAATCAATGTTGTAACCACAGTGAGATACCACTTTTCACCTACTAGAATGGCAACCAAAAATCAATCAAACAAAAACCAGAAAATAACAAACATTGGTAAGGATGTGTGTTAGTTGGAACTCTTGTGCACTGTTGTGTGAATGTAAAATGATACAGCTGCTATGGAAAACAATATGGGGGTTTCTAAAAAAAATGAAAAACATAATCTCATGTGAGCCAGTTTATATGCAAAAGAATTGAAAGTAGAGTCTTGAAGACATATTTGTAAATCCATGTTCATAGGAGCATTTTTCACATTAGCTAAAATGTGGAAGCAACCAAGTGTTCCTTGACAGATACATGGATAAGCAAAATGTGGTATATACATACAATAAAATATTATTCAGTCTTAAAAATGAAGAATATTCTTACACATGCTATAACATGGATGAACCTTGAGGATATAATGCTATGTGAAATAAGCCAGTCACAAACAGAGAAATACTGTATTATTTCACTTATATGAGGGACTTTGAGTAGTCAAATTTACAGAGACAGAAAATAGAATGTTTGTTGCCAGGGACTGAGGGAAGGGAGAAATGCAGCCTACTGTTGAATAGGTATAGAGTTTTGGTTTTGCAAGTTGAAAAGAGTGAGAAGATGGATGGTAATAATGTTTGTACAACCATATGAATGTACTTAATACCACCCAACTGTACACTTTAAAATAGTTAAGATGGTAAATTTTGTGTTAAGTGTATTTTACTGCAATAAAAGAGTTGTATTATTTAGCATATTTGTTGTAGATATCTTCTCACATGCAGTTTGTCTTTATATTTCTCAGAGGATTCTTTTGATGAGCAGAAGCCCTTAATTTTTATATAGTTAGATTTATTAATTTTTTTCTGCTGTTAGCACTTTCAGGTTTTAAGATATTTTTCTTTATACTTATGATATTTCCTATATTTTATTCCAAAAGCTTCAAACATTTCTTCCTTCTTAGTTCTCTGCAGAGAGCTTGGGGGAACACCAGTTGTAGCCCTTGGTATAGTAAGAATTCAAGGGCAGAAAACTGGACACGATTGCACTGTTCTATTCTAACTGCTTTCTATGAAGAGATGTGCTTGGAAAAGAGAGGTTTTCGCTTTTTTCTTCGGCTAACCAAAGCTTGATTTTCTGATTGGATAGGTCATGTCTATCTATAAATAAATTGGATACTCCTTGTCTGTTTTTTCAGAGCATAAAATTAATAATGAAACAGGTCATTTATTTGTAGTAAAGGTAACCTTCAGCCATAGGTTGTTTGTTCATAAGGACAAGTCTGTTATCACTGGCACAGCGATGTCAAGGGTGAGGAAGATTAGGCCAAGCCTACACCTTCAGGAGAGTCTATCATTGGATTGACTGGTGTTCAGAAGCAGCCTTTCTCAAAAAGCAGGCAGGGAAGGGCCAGTGATAACTTCTGGTCTTGTTGAGGCATCTGTCTTCCTCCCTCAGGATGGTATTTGTCCATTTTGATTCCATTTTGATAAGTCTCACATGGTACTATTTATAACTGGTAAGATCATTTCAAGTTAGTATAGGTCAGTAAGTTCAATATTTAAGTTTATTTGTGCCACCCAAATCATGAGTTCTACGATCTAGGACTATCTACTCTCCCCATTTTTAATGGCATGAAATCTGTCTTGCAATTTGATCTTACAGCATACACTTGGAATAGATTTAGAAAAAAACTGTAAGCTCGATAGTAGTGGCTATGCTTCTGAACTTGTACATATGATGAAATGATTTCTTTCCTTGTGGGATTCTTTGGTTTATCTGAACTTTTATTTTGATTCAAGTTGTGTTTATCTACAAGCACAAGCAAATCAGACTGTATCAAGAGGTATTTTCTGCCCCATTTGCTATGGCTTGTTCCAATAGTTCTTCCAGAGTGTCTTGAGCAGAACCAAGACTTTCTTGCTGCTGGAAGTGCTTAAGAGAGTCAAACTTCATAGAACCAAGTACACTAATGTGAAGTCAGTCAAAAGTTGGTCTGTTAAGCATTTGGGCCAATTAATTATATGAATTTTAAGATGAACTGGGAGCATGAAGAAAGAGAAGATGAGTTTTTCCTCTCACCAACATACAACTTTTCCAAATTGAAAGGAGGAAAAAGAAGAAAAAATAAAGAATAAATGTTTATAGAAGAGAGGTTAAGAAAGAGAGTAGGTTGCTCTAGACATAATCGTCCCAACTCAGAATAGAGGAAATGAAAATAAGATCACAGAAAGAAAGAAAAAGGGAAAGAAATAGAAAAGGAGGAAAGGAAAGGAAGGGAAGGGAGGGAGGGAAGAAGGAAAGAAGGAAAGAAGGAGTGAAGGAAGGAAGGAAAGGAAGGAAGGAGCATTGGAAATGCAGTAGAGCATGCAATTGTGCACAGACATTCAGACATAGGGTTAAAGGTCCAGTCTTGCCACTTTCTAGCTGTGTAACCTTGGGCAAGTTACATTACTAAGCACCAGTTTCTTTATCTACAAAACGAAGATAACAGTAGTACCCTTATTATAGTGTAGTTATGAGAATCAAACAAGATAATACATAAAGTGGGCTTAGTTCATGGTAAATACTAAAGAAACAGTGCTCAGGATTTCAGTTGTTACCAATGTTTTATTTTTTATTTTTTCACAGTGGTTTTGAGATACAGTGAAATCTTACATATTTGGTCTTCACTGACACATAATTACTCAGAAATCAAGCTGAAGTTACCTTGCTGAACAACGTTTCCTGTAAAATTAGCATTACTCAATTAGTATGATTAATTAACTTAGTTAATAGACTAGACAAAACTGAAATAGACTTATTTGTTGAGAAATATAGACTCAACAAATATCTCTTTTGCTTACTTAGCTTAGTTAGCTAAGTTTCAATTATTAGGTAAATTTGAAAATTAAAATACTTCTCCCAAACTGAATTTCTTTTAAAGTGTCTACATTTTATACTCTTCAGTAAGTTAGACTTTCCTCTCCAGTTAATTGAAAAGACTAAAGTTTTAGAGTCTAATAAAGTTTCCTTGCCTAAAATTAAAAAAAAAAAAAAAAAATTCCTGGGCAGCTCTCTTTTCAGAACAGGGTCACTGTAGACCATGGATAATTGAATTCTGTTGAATTTGTACAGTGATCTCTTTAGCCTCATTCATGATTTTAAGCAGTCTGTGAGTGATTACCTAAAGATTCCATGAGGACTCTTAAACCCTAATGAGGAATGAGAATTTTACTGAGAATGAAACAACTTCCTTAATATGCCCTTCATAAAATCCTTCGCACTATCAGTAGAGCCTATGTAAAAATGCTAGCTAGAGCTTAACTGGACTTCATATTGCCATAATACTTGTCATCGAAATACATCCTTCTCATAAAGTCCTTTGAACTATCATCAGTAGAGGCTATGTAAAAATACTAACTAGAACTTAACTGGGACTTCATACTGCCATAATACTTGTCATCAAAAGAACAGCAGATGAATGGCCTTTATTCTAGTCTTGGCTTTGGTCAAAATGAACAATAAGACCTTAGGAAAGTCATCAAACCAATGTGGGTCTCAGTTACATCGTTGTAAAATGGTACATACCTCTAATTTCCTCTAACTTTAACATTAATCAAAGTGGATTGAGTTACTTACAAACTTCTCTTGTTTGTAAAAGATACTTTCTTATCCAGAGCAGTAACATATTCCCTCTTTGTATCTGCAAAATTAACACAAGGCTTTTGTTCTTGAGATTATTATGTCATTTTGTATTTATCATTTATCTCTCTCTCTGAAAACTTTACTGGGACAGACAATTGTATTTTTTAATCATTTTTAAATAATAGTCTTGTGAAATTGGCCACGTAAGAGCAACATCACTCCATGAACCAGGGACAACCTATTAGCAGTTCTAAAATTGAAGCCATTCAGATAATCACATAAAGAACCAAATATGTTATAAATGAAGTATTTGTAAAAGGCGAAAATGACAAATAGGGAAATTTTCTTGTGCTCCCAGAATAAAGGAAATGAGGCAAGGTCTTAAGAGCTACATAAATTAAAATTCCCATACTGATCAAAACCATTTCCAATATGAATAATGAGATTGGCACATACACCATTAAGCCAGAGACGGGGGACTGGGAGTCTGAGAAGGCAGCTAGCTGGAACAGTCTTACAGTGCAGTCCTTTAAGTCAGGGATACGGTGCTAGATTTCAGTCCAAGAAGTTCCCATAATGCATTTCTACAATGCTTAAAACATACTGGACATTAAACTAGTTATTTTTATAATTTTTACACCAAAAGGGAAGGAATGGCATGCTAATGGCATGCTTCATGTATGCCTGAATAAGGGGTGCTCATTCACATAGGAGCAATGTGGTATTCAGTGTCCTCAGGTGGGAGACATTATTAACCTTCTCTCCTCTCCTGGGGCAAAAGAATATTGCCTCAGGAATTCAGATGCATTTTCTTAATATTGCCCAAAGGGAAATATATGTATACTCCTTCCACATTGTTTTGTTATCTTTACAAAGTCCTAAGTAAAAAAAAAAAAAAAAGAAAATATTTTATATAATATATACTATAGTAATATATGTATTTTACTTAGGATTTTATAAAGATAGCAAAACAATGTCGAAGGAATAGGACCCACAAAATAAACTAAATGCTGCATATTGAACTGTTAATAAATATTTTATAATGCACAGTTACTCCTTCTCAGAGTTCAGTTAACCCTCTATTTTTATGCAAACTACAGTACAGTCACTTTTCTGGTCTGGTCCTAGTCCTTATCACTTATATTCCATTACAATCACATTCGGTAGTCATCAATGCTTCTCACAGAATACATCCAGTTTTCCACTTTCCAGACAATGACAGACATTTACTATTTGAACCCCTTGTGGTTGAGTGGGACAATGTGGTCAATTCTAATGGAGTTTTGAGCAGAAGGGACATGTGTTACTTCCAGGTGAATCAAATTACCTGTGGGAAATTGAACAAAGTATTCTTTTCTCTTAGTGATGATTATTGGATTAGCAATACTTAAGATAATGACTTCACCATCCTTGGACCCATGATGATGAATGAGTCCTCCTGCAGAACCACAATGAATATGTAGTGTGAATAAGGAATAAATCTTTGTCTTTTGAGTGACTAAGATTTGAGATATAGTTACTGCAGCATAATCTAGTCTTTCTTGACTAATATCTATGCAGCATTACATTTCACTCTGCCACACACCATTTATTATTAGACAGGTCAAATGTATTTACTAGTTATGAAGTGTTTCCAGTCTTTGCTGCTCTTACTTCAAGTTCCATCTTTAAAGTACAGAACCTTTCAGTTCAGACTATATAGCAAACTGCTAAATGAATTTTATTGCCCAAAGATTTTGGTTACTACTTGTCATTGCACAAAAGTATACAAATACAGTAAATGCTAGCAATATGTGTGAGACCACATAGTGCCTTCTAAAATAATGCCCTCTGAATCCTAAGCAAAGAGGACAAATCTGGAGGCATCACAGTGACTGACTTCAAACTATACTATAGCAATCCGTAACCAAAAACAACATGGTAATGATACAAAAACAGACATACAAACCAAAAGCCCAAAGGAACAGAATAGAGAGCCAAGAAATAAGGCCACAAATCAACAAGTATCTGACCTTTGACAAAGCTGACAAAAATAAGCAATCAGGAAAGGACTCCCTTTCCAATAAATGTTACTGGGATAACTGGCTAGCCATATGTAGAAGATTGAAACTGGACCTCATCCTTACACCATATACAAAAAATCAACTAAGATAGATTAAATACTTAAATGTAAAACCTAAAACTATTAAAACCTTGGAAGGCAACCTAGGCATTACCGTTCTGGACATAGGAATGAGCAAAGATTTCATGATGAAGATGCCAAAAGCAATTGCAACAAAAGCGGAAATTGACCAATGGGATCTAATTAAAAGAAAGAGCTTCCGCACGGCATAAAAAACTATCAACAAAGTAAACAGATGAACTACAGGGAGAAAATTTTTGCAAACTGTGCATCTGACAGGGGTCTAATATTTAGCACCTATAAGGAATTTTAACCAATTTGCAAGAAAAGCAAAAACAAAAACAAGCAACCCCATTATAGAGTGGGCAAAAGACAAAGACGCTTTTCAAAAGACATGCATACGGCCAACAGTCATATGGAAAAAAGCTCAACTTCACTGATTATTAGAGAAATGCAAATCAAAACCACAACGACATACTGTCTCACAGCAGCCAGAATGGTTATAAAAAGTCAAAAAAAGAAGAAATGCTGGTGAGATTATGGAGGAAAAGTAATATTGTTAGTGGCAATGTAAATTTGTTCAACCACTGGAGAAAACAGTGTGTCAGTTCCTTAAAGGGCTAATAACAGAAATACCATCCAACCCAGCAATTCTATTATTAGGTATATACACAAAGGAATATAAATTGTTCTCTTATAAAGACACATGCACACATATGTTCATTGCAGCAGTGTTCACAATCGCAAAGACATGGAATCAACCTAAATGCCCATCAGTGATACACTGGGTAAGGAAAATGTGGTACATATACACAATGAAATAGTATGCAACCATAAAACAGAATGAAATCATGTCATTTTTGGGAACTTTGATGGAGCTGGAGGCCGTTATTCTTAGCAAACTAATGCAGAACAGAAAACCAAATACTGGAAGCTCTCATTCATTAGTGGGAACTAAATGATAAGACATGTGGACATAAGGAAGCAGATACTGAAGGTCTACTTGAGAGTTGAAGGTGGGAGGAGGGAGAGGATCAAGAAAAATAACTAATGAGTACTGGGTTTAATATCTGGGGACAAAATAATCTGTACAATAAACTCCCATGACCCAAATTTACCTATATAACAAATCTGCATATATACCACTGAACTTAAAAAAATTAAAAATAACACTAAATAATGCCCTCTGCAAAATCCCATAGCTTTTATTGTGTAGGTGTTTCATAGGCTGTGATGATGTGTATAGGATAAGTGAAAAATGTTTGGACTGAGTGCATTCTGGAAGACTCTCCCATTTCATATAAAACCTTTCACCTACTGTTATTCTGTCTCACACTAACAAATGAACCTTGGCTATAACTACTGTTTGTGGCCATCCTGTAATAACAAAACAGTGGATTATATATATATATACACACACACACACACACACACACACACATATATAGCATAGTGTAAACAAGATTGGAAAAAAATTTCAGACCATCAGATCTTTACTTATGTACAATTTAGTAATTATCTTTTATCACACTGTTTTTTCTATTTTTGTAGACATCCTTAAAGCACTGGAAAATTATATGCATCAGTAGTATATGTAATGATGACATTATTAAGATACTAGAGTGACTGGCTGTCTTGAAAATCTACCTACCCTTTGCTATTTCATGAGGCTAGTAGGCCTATATTTGGAAGAAAATGTCTTGCATTCCATAGTCAGAGCTGATGCTTCCAACACACACAATCTTAATAGAGAAAAACCAAGGTTACAGTGAGTATTTCCAAGGAATTAGGAATCGTCAGAGTAAATAGAAAAAAAAAGACTAAGACTGAACAGGAGGAGGGAAAAAGGCTTATGCTGACTACCTGCAGTTTTTCATAGAATGGTTTTTTGATCATAAAATGGAAGACTTTGGAGCTGTCATTGATGTAACCACCAATTGAAAGTGAAACATGAATGCCATTCTTAATATCCTAATCATGAAAGCCATTCCTAAGGAACTGCCATTTTTTCTTCTCTTTGTATCATTAGTATTTCTTCCATTACTTCCTACAACCAGGGATCATATCTTTAGTTGCTTGCAGCCTCACTTAACTCCCTTCATGCTTCCTGCCCAAGAGTCTGGTTCATACACTTCCCAGCCAGAGTCCAGTGGATTTCTCCACAATATTGAGAAGTATGACTACAATTTCTAGAGTATTTGTGTCTTACCTAATCCATTGGAGAATGAATGATTTTGATGTACTAGTCCATTTTATTTTTGGTTGTTTATCATGAATCAAATGAAATACCCATTGGGCATACAAGTGACTTTTAGTGGTGACCCCATGTTTTTATAGGAGCAACCCTAGGGGAAGAAAAATTAGACAAATTCAACCAAATTATTGTTGTTGTCTTACTGTTATACCATCTACCATTACACAATTTGGGGGACAATATTTTATTTAATTATTTTATTTAGAATAATTTATAGGAGGTTAAAGCTGGTTTGGGCAAATAATTTTTTTTCTATTATTTTAAAATATATATTTTTTAAGAGAAATTTTAGGTACACCACAAAATTGAGTGGAAAATACAGATAATTCCAATATAGCCTTGGCCTCTACTACACATGTATAGCCTCCCCATTATCACCAACCTCCCACCAGAGTGAATGGTCATTTGTCATAACTGATAAAGCTGCATTCACACATCATTATCCTTCATAGTCCATAGTTAACATTAAGATTCATTCTTGTTGTGCATTTTATAGGTTAGGAGAAATATGTAATGACATATACCTAGAATTGTAGTGTTATACAGAGTAGTTATACTTTCCTAAAAATCCTCTGTGCTCTGCTTATTCATCCCTCTCTCACCCAGAACCTTTGGCAACCAGTGATCTTTTTTTTTCTTTTTTTTGAGCCAGAATCTTGCCCTTTCACCCAGGCTGGAGTGTAGTAGTGCAGTCTTGGCTCATTGCAGCCTCTGCCTCCAGGTTCAAGCAATTCTCCAGCCTCAGCCTCCCAAGTAGCTGAGATTACAGGCACAAGCCACCACAGTCAGCTAATTTTTTGGTATTTTTAGTAGAGACAAGGTCTCACCCTATCAGTCAGGCTGGTCTTGAACTCTTGACCTCAAATAATTCTCCCACCTCAGCCTCCCAAAGTGCTGGGATTACAGACGTGTGCCACCGCGCCTAGCCCCAGTGATCTTTTTACTGTCTCTATAGTTTTTCCTTTTCCAAAATGTCATATAATTGGAATCATACATCATGTAGCATTTTAAGATTGGCTTTTACTTAATAGTACATATCCAGGTTTTCTCCATATCTTTTCATGGCTCAATAGCTCACTTCTGTTTAGTTCTGGATAGTATTTCATTGTCTGGATGTGTCACTTTTTAATTTATTCATTCATTAACTGAAAGATATCTTGGTTGCTTCCAAGTTTGGGTAATTATGAATAAAGCTACGATAAGTATCTGTATGTAGGCTTTTTGTGGACACTCATTTTCACCTTATTTGAGTAAATACCAAGGACTATAACTGCTAGACCATATGGTAAAAGTTGGTTGTATAAGAAGCTGCCAAACTCTCGTTCCCAAGTGGCTGTACGATTTTGCATTTCCACCAGCAATGAATGAGAGTTCTTGTTTCCTGTCATCCTTGAACAGCATTTGGTGTGGTCAGTGCTCTGGATTTGAGCCATTTTAATAGGTGTGTAGTGGTATCTCCTTGTTGCTTTAATTTGCATTTCTATGATGGCATATTATGTGGTGCATACTTTCATATGCTTTTTAGTCATCTATGTATTTTCTTGATGAGGTGCCTGTTCAGGTGTTTGGCTCATATTTAAATTAGGTCCTTTGGTGCTTATTGTTGACTTCTAAGAGTTCTTTGTATATTTTGTATAATAGTCCTATCTTATATGTGTTCTGCAAACATTTTGTTCCAATCTGTGCTTACCTTTTCATTATCTTGATGGTGTTCTTTTAGTGAAGAAAGTTTTAATTTTAATGAAGTCCAGCTTATTAATATTACACCTTTGGTGTTGCATCTAAAATGTTGTTATTAAACCCAAGGTTGTCTGGATTTTCTCCTATGTTATCTTCTAAAGGCTTTTATAGTTCTGCATTTTACATTTAGGTCTCTGACTCATTTTGAGTTAATTTTTGTGAAGGTTCACAAAATTTTCACAAAACATTCTTTTTTTTTTTTTTTTTTTTGCATGAAGATGTTCAGGAATTCCAGCCCTTTCCAGACTTTATTTTCTCCATTGTATTCCCTTTATTCCTTTGTCAAAGATCAGTTAACTGCATTTATGAGTCTATTTCTGTGCTCTTTATTCTTTTCCATTGATCTATTTGTCTGTTCTTTTGCCAATATCCCACTATTGTGATTACTGTACCTTTATAGTAAATCTTGAAATTAGGTAGTGTTAGTTCTTCCTCCATCTTTATTGTTCTTCAATATTGTGTTAGTCTTTTGCCTCTACGTAGAAATATTCGAATCAGTTTGTCAATATGAACAAAATGACTTGCTGGGATTTTGTCTGAGATTGCATTGAATCTGCAGATTGAGTTGGCATATTGACAATTGCTTTGATATGAATGTTTGTGTTCCTCCAACATATACATTGAAATCTTTACCCTCATGGTGATGATATTAAGAGATAGGGCCTCTGGGACATGATTAGAAATAGAGCCCTCAGGACTGGGGTTAGTGTCCTTATAAAAGGGAGCTTGTTGGCCCATTCCCCATGTGAGTACACAGAGAGCAGGTGCCATTTATGAACCAGGAACTGGGCCATCACCAGACACTGAATCTTGCAGTGCTTTGAGGTTGGTCTTCCTAACCTCCAGAACTGTGAAAAGTAATTTCTGTTGTTTAGAAGCCTCCTAATTAATGGTATTTTGTTATAATAGCCTGAAAAGCCTAGGATAACAGTATTGAAACTTCTTATTCATGAACGTAGAACATATCTCTATTTAGTTCTTCTTTCATCAAAGTTTTGTAGTTTTGCTCACATAAATGTTGCACATATTTTGTTAGATTCATGCATAATATTTTATTTTTTTGAGTGCTAATGTAAGTGGTTGTGGTTTTAACTTCAAATTTCACTTATTAATTGCTGGTATACAGGAGAGTGACCTTGTTATTATGTAACTCTACTACAGTCACTTATTATTTTCAGGAGATTTTTTTGTGTCATTTCTTTTGGATTATCTACATACACAATCATGGCATCTGTGAACAAAGACAGTTTTGTTTCTTCCTTCCCTATCTGTATACACTTTTTTCCTTTCTTTTTGCATTATCTAGGACTTCTAGTATGAGGTTGTAAAGTAGAGGTGAGAGAGATCTTCCTTGCCTCGTCCCTCATCTTAATGGGAAAGCTTGGAGTTTCTCACCGTTATGTAATGTAAACTATAAATTTCTTTTTAAAATAGATATGCTTTGTCAAGCGAAGAAAGTTTCTCTCTACTCCTAGTTTACTGGAAGTATTTATCGTGTGTAAGTGTTGGATTTGGTCAAATGCTTTTTCTGCATCTACTGATGTAATCGTGATTTTTCTTCTTTAGCCTGTTGACGGGATGCATTACATTAACTGATTTTTGGATATTGTACCAGCTTCGTATATATAGAATGAATCCTACTTGGTTATGATGTATAATTCTTTTTATAAATTACTGGATTTGATTTGATAATGTTTTGTTGAGGATTTTTTCATTTGTTAAATAAGAGATACTGGTTTGTAATTTTCTTCTTTTCTCCTTTCTTTCTTCTACCTTCCTCCCTTCCCTTCTCCCTTGCGTGTGTTCCTTCCTTCCTTCCTTCCTTCCTTCCTTCCTTCCTTCCTTCCTTCCTTTCTTCCTCCCTTCCTCTCTGCCTCCCTCCCTCTCTCTTTTTTTCTTTCTTTCATTCTTAGTCTTGCTGGAGTAGAGTGGCACAATCTCAGCTCACTGCAACCTCTGGTTTTGGAGTTCAAATACTTCTTGTGCCTCAGCCTCTCAAGTAGCTGGGATTACAGGCATGTACCACCATGCCTGGTACATTTTTATATTTTTAGTAGAAACAGGGTTTTGCCATGTTGGCCAGGCTGGTCTCAAACTCCTGGCCTCAAGTGATCTGCCTGCCTCAGCCTCCCAAAGTGCTGGGATTACAGGCTATCATTTTTTTCTTATAATACGTTGGTCTGATTTTAGTAAGAGGGTAATGATAGTCTTATAGAATGAGTTAGGAGGGACTTCCTCTGTTTCTAGCTCCTGAAAGAGAATTGATATAATTTTTTACTTAAATGTTTGGTAGAGGCCAGGCGTAGTGGCTCACGCCTGTAACCCCAGCACTTTGGGAGGCTGAAGTGGGCAGATCATGAGGTCAAGAGATCAAGACCATCCTGGTCAACATGGTGAAACCCTGTTTCTACTAAAAACACAATAATTAGCTGGGCGTGTTGGCACGTGCCTGTAGTCCCAGCTACTTGGGAGGCTGAGGCAGGAGAATTGCTTGAACCCGGGAGGCGGAGGTTGCGGTGAGCTGAGATCACGCCATTGCCCTTCAGCCTGGGCAACAAGAGTGAAACTCCATCTCAAAAAAAAAAAAAATGTTT
The DNA here is from genome assembly GCA_004027715.1 of Plecturocebus donacophilus. Taxonomy (NCBI): domain Eukaryota; kingdom Metazoa; phylum Chordata; class Mammalia; order Primates; family Pitheciidae; genus Plecturocebus; species Plecturocebus donacophilus. The sequence goes on along the minus strand of PVKP010004116.1, from coordinate 84,032 downwards.
GGTAGAATCCACTGGTGAACCCATCTGGGCCTAATGTTTTTTGTTTCAGAAAGTTATTAAATATTGAATCAATTTCTTTAATAGATTTAGGCCTATTCAGATTGTCCATTTCTCTTTGTGTGAGTACTGGCAGGCTGCCTTTCAGGAAGCTTGTCCATTTTATCTATATTATCTAATTTATGGGCATAGAGTTATTCACAGAATTCTTTTATTATCCTTATAATGTTCATGAGATCTATAATAATATACCATTTTTGTCTCCCCTTGAGGAGAGCTTCTCTGTGAATAAGGCCAATTAAGGAATACAGAGTAAAGAGAGATAGTTTACTAATGTGCCACTTAAGCATCTATATCTAGCTTTTACTGAGGTTTACTATCTGGAGTATGTGAGTAATAAATTCAATATTTTTCATCTTAAGTAGTTTGAATTGGGCTTTTCTACCTGCAGCCAAAATAGGCCTAACTGATATACTTTATTTTTTATACAATTAATCTAAGACCCAGAAAAAGTAAGGTTTAGTTGAGAATCTCAATCTCAATCCATTTAGTGTACAACTCTTTGTCCATCTTATACCCTCCCTCTTTAGAACAGGTCTATTGCACTTGCAATTTGAGTAACTGATGTGTTCCAACTTGCTCCTTGTTCATTTTGCATTCGTTGACTTTATCAACTTCCTTGTGTCGCATACAGAATGAAGTTCCCAATCATTCATGCTCCTGACACAGAGGCAATAGAATTGACAGATTCAGAAGGAATAAAAAGATGTCCTTTATTTCTGGGTGTTTGTCTTGTCAGAAATAAATAAGGTCGAGCTTTGATAGAATACCCTGTAAATAATTCTTAGATGGAATATTCAGAACACTCCATTTGCCAAGTCTATGACAGCTATTATAAATGGAGTGTGTGCTTTCCCCTACCTAAATGAACTTTAAAAATCAAACTTTTTAGTCTTTTTTTCTAATATAAAGGCTTAAAAACCTTTCCCTTGGAAATTCTAAAGCAAGGGAATTCTATACAACTTGTTTTGATAAAAATCTGACCACTATGTTTAATTATACAATTCTGAATTTTAGAAAACACAAGTCACTATTCCATAAGTTAAAAGCATGTGAAGCTGAATTAAAAAATTATTTGGTTTTCCAGTATGTTCCTATTTTTGTATGAATATTGATTTAGTAGTTTCAATCTCCCATCAGGCCAACTCAAGAAGACAAGCATTTGGCTGGTGGAACTCTGAAAAAGTTCATCCTGACTTAGAGGTAAGTATTGCTGAAGATTCTTGTTGCTATGTTTTTGATCCAACATAACAACCTGGGGAGGCACTCTGAATAGTAAAGTCGATTTGTCTTTTATAGTGCTTGTAAATGAAGTTTGTTCAGCCAACAGCAAAGGCAAATGCAGTTGCAGCATTTCCTGCTGGTTTTCTGCTTTTATAGCATCATAATCTTCAAGGTGGCTTCAAGATGGCACCAGTGTGAAAGGAGTCAATTGCCTGTGAATACAGCAAGAGTGCCCCAAGCAAAAAAGAAAAATTAAACAGTAACAAAACCAGGCAACATGAAACACAAAAGCAAAAACATATAAAATTCTGACTAATTAAGAACTTCTGTTTCCCATCCCATGTATGGTTGATGGAAGACAAGAAATGACTTTTGTTCTAACATTTTCCCTTATACTTCCATGAATATAGCTTCTATTGTTTACTTCAAATGCCATTTATATTCTTTTGAAGATTGATGTTTGGTTTACTCGTCCCTGTTTTTTAAAATAGGGCTGAAGCTGTTCTGCTTTCAAATTGCATTTGTTTTTTATAGGAATAGTTTCTTTTTGAACTAATACACAAATCTTGCTTTCTGAATTGGATGTGACACTTGGGGGTTCATACTTAGCTGGCAACAGTTACCTGGGGAAGGAGGAGTTCATCTGGCATTTGGATTACCCAAAATTGCAGTCAGTGGTTTGGCAGAGGCAGACCTAGCCATACTGCAGATGTGGTAGTTTGTTGAACACAGAGGGGTGCAGGAGATCAAAGTGTGCTTTCAATTTACAGATGAAACTCAGTCCTCAGATGAAGTTTCCTGACACTTCTGCTGTTTTTGTCTTGCCATCATCCTCTGAGTAACATTTGGAATTAGACTGTGGTAGCTTTAAGATTGACCTGGGTCCCATTCGAGCTTCAGAATGAGGGAGTAAAGGCAGCCACATCTTAATGGTTCCATCAGTTTTACAGTTTGGGGAGTCATAGAAGCAGGTGCTCCTGGATTGCAGTTGCCACCTTCTGTGAGCTCATTCAGTAGGAGGGGCGAAATTAGAAGAAATATTCCATGTCACTGAACACTGAACCCAGTTACTTGGGCAGAGATTAAGACTTGCTGAAGTGTGTGTGTGTGCATGTGTGCTTCATGATAAATAGTTCAGAAATTTTGATGGAATGGAGAGAGAGGACTCCACCAAGGCTCTTAATATATAGCTCTAAAGATACCCTTTATTGAACATTACCCAGCTGGCTTGACTTATTACTTACATTTATTCCTTTTTTCTCCACAAGTTCCTGTTGGTTCTCTAAGACCTTAAAACATTCTAAAGGAGTATTGATATGCCTAATTAGATAGGCAGATGAACTAATACACAGAGAGGACGGAGACCTTCTTTGTCACTGATTGCTTTGGTGCCAAAACAGAGGCTGCACTCCCTTCAGAGATGACACAATGCAAATCATATGGAGGGAAGAACTATCTTTCATATTTTGACCCTCTTGGGGAATGCAGACCCTAAAACATACAACACCAATCTTAAACAGGACATACAAAGGGAAACAGTTTATATGTGTCTGAGCAAGGAATAGTACAGACTGCTTTTGCAAGATCTGAAGAGTAGGCTTGCTCACTTTGACGCATCATTTTCCCAGAAAAACATTGATTCAAGAGATGCTTTGGAGAGTGCAAGAGGCAAAGTCTATGGCTTACAATGAAATCAGATGAACATTCAGGCTCGAGAGGTTTAATGAGATCTTTAGAATGCCTTACTTTGCTTTGGGCACAATGTTGCTGAAAATTATCTTCAGCTGTCTGCTGATATATGCAGGTCTTTGTTAATTCTGGGTAGCTGGCATCATGGCAAATTGGGAAACTGAAATGCTCTAGTAATTTAACATTTTGGCCAACAGTTAGACACCTGTTTTCTCTCAACATTAGGATCACCGATCACCTGTCTCTTTCTCTGTGTCTCTGTCTCTGTTTCTCTCTCTCTCTCATCTCCTTCTCTTTCTGCCTTCTCTTTCTCTTGTAGGTTTTCTTGTGGAATGTCCGTAGGAAACAGGAACTTTGAAGGGACAAGGTTGCTTGACTGACAAGATGGTCTCCTTAGCAAAAATGTGTATACTATATATTTTGTAGATGTGTCAGAGTCCAATTACAGACCAAAAGAAGAAAACAGAACAAGCAGACCTTCTCAGCAAGAAGCCATGAAATAGGCTATCCCAGAAGACTAGAAGTTCTCCCATCAGTGGAAGTTCAATCAGAAAAAGTGAAGCATCTTCGTTGGTAACATGAAATTTGGATTTTGGAGACAGGCTGCCCTAGTTTAAAACCCAGGTTCCATCCCATGCTAGTTGTATGACTTGGATAAGTTGTTCATCTCAGGAAACTCCACTCTGTCACTTGTAAAATAGGGACAGTAATATATATCTCGCAAAATAATTGTGAGTATTAAATATTCTTATGAAGCGACTCATAGTAGGAATTTATAATTGTTAGAAAAACCTGTTAAAAACATTGTATATAAATGTGCTACAGTTCTGTTGATAGACATCTGGGCTGTTTCCCATTTTTGGCTGGTAAAATAAATCTATAAATTTTCTTCTACAATACTTTTTGTAGACATATTATTTCATGTCTCTTTGGTATATATATGTGTGTGTTCTTAAAGAAATATATATAATTTATGTGAGTTCTATTAATAGTTGCTGGACACTCTTCAGCAATTGGAATTGTTAGTCTTTCTAATTTTAGCCATTCTCGTGGATGTGGGGTGGTTTGTTTTTGTGGTTTTAGTATGTATTTCTATAAAAAATGATTATGTTGAGCACTTTTTTTTAATGTGCTTATTGGCCATTTTAATTTTCTTCTCCAAAGTGTCTGTTTAAGATGTTTCCCCATTTTCAGAAGTTTTTATTATTAAATTATAGGAGTTTCTCATTTATCTTTGATACCAATTCTTTGTCAGATATATGTTATGTGAATGTTTTTCCTGGTCTGCCACTTGTCTATTTACTTAATGATATATTTTAAAGAGAGGTTTCTTACTTTAATGAAGTCTAACACATGATTATTTTCTCTTAAGATTATTATTTTCTATGTCTGGTTAAAGAAACATTTTCTGACATCTAAGTAGGAGCCTATCTCCTTTAAGAATATTTCTAATTTTATCACTGACATTTAGATTTATAACCCAGATCAAATAAATTTGTGAGTATCGTGTAAGGTAGGGGTCAAAGTTTATTTATTTCCTATGAATTCACAGTTGTGCTAGTACTGCTTTTTGTCAAGACTGATTTCCTTATGGATTGCTTTGGTGCCTTTGTCAAAAATGAAATTATCATAGAAATGTGAGTCTGTTTCTAGATTCATTAATTTGTTCTGTTGATTATTTTGTTGATTATTACAGCAATACCACACTGTCCTGTAACTTTATAGTAAGTCTTGGCATTGGGCAATATTTGTCTTCCAACTTTATTCTTTTTGAAATTTGCTTTAGCTATTCTAAGTCATTTCCATTTCTATTTCCATATAAATTTTAGAATTGGCTTGTCAGTTTCTACAAGATGTCTAGTGGAATTATGATTGGGATTGCATTGATTCTATAGATCATTTGGGGGAGAACTGACATCTAAGCAATATTGAATCTTAAAATTCATAAATGCGGTTTATCTCCTCTTTTATTAAAGTTTTAATTAGTAGCTCTCAGCAGTTTTGTATCTTCAGTGCAGAAGTCTTATAGGTATTTTGTTAAATGTATTCCTTGATAAGTATGTTGTGTTTTTTGTAATAGAAATTATAAATGAAATTATTCTTTTAATTGAATTTTCCTGTTGAATACTGATATACAACAATGTAATTGATTTTGAATATTGACCTTAAATCCTGCAACCTTGCTAAACTTAGGTATTAATTCTAGTAGTTGTTTTATATATTCCTTAGGATTTTCTGCATAAGCAATTATGCCATCTGTGAGAGAAGTTTTACCTCTTTTTAATGGTCTTATTTCCTTTCCTTTTTTGCTTTATTATACTAGTAGGATCTGTGATAAAATGTTGAATAAGTATATTGAGAGTAGACATCCTAGCCTCATGCTAAGTTTCAAGAAGAAAACCCTAAATATTTCCCCATTAAGTATGATAGTAGCTCCGTATTGTTTTTATTGTACTTTAAGTTCTGGGTTACATGTGCAGAACATGCAGGCTTGTTACCATGGTGGTTGGCTGCATCCATCACCCCATCATCTACGTTAGATATTTCTCCTGATGCTATCCATCCCCTATGCCCTCACCCTCCAACAGTCCCCAGCATGTGATGTTCCCCTCTCTGTGTCCATGTGTTCTCATTATTCACCTCCCAATTATGACTGAAAACATGCAGTATTTGGTTTTCTGTTCTTGTGTTAGTTTGCTGAGAATGATGGTTTCCAGCTTCATCCATGTCCCTGTAAAGGACATGACTAACCTTTTTTTTTATGGCTGCATAGTATTCCATGGTGTATATCTGCCACATTTTCTTTATCCAGTCTATCATTGACAAGCATTTGGATTGATTCCAAGTCTTTCCTATTGTGAACAGTGCTGTAATAAACACACATGTGCATGTGTCTTTATAACAGTGATTTATAATTCTTTAGGTATGTACCCAGTAATGGGATTGCCAGGTTAAATGGTATTTCTAGTTCTATATCCTTGAGGAATTGCCACACTATCTTCCACAATGGCTGAACCAATTTACATTCCCACCTACAGTGTAAAAGCGTTCCTGTTTCTCCACATCCTCTCCAGCATCTGTTGTCTCCTGATCTTTTAATGATCAACATTCTAAATGGCATGAGGTGGTATGGTTTTAATTTGCATTTCTCTAATGACCAGTGATGGTGAGCTTTTTTTCATATGTTTGTTGGCTGCATAAATGTCTCTTTTTGAAAAATGTCCATTCATATCCTTCACCCACCTTTCAATGGGGTTATTTTTTTTTCTTGTAAATTTAAGTTCTTTGTAGTTTCTGGATATTAGTCGTTTGCCAGATGTATAAATTGCAAAAATTTTCTCCCATTCTCTAGGTTTCCTGTATACTCTGATGACAGTTTCTTTTGCTGTGTAGAAGCTCTTCAGTTTAATTGGATCCCATTTGCTGATTTTGGCTTCTGTTGCTATTGCTTTTGGTGTTTTAGTCATGAAGTATTTGCCCATGCCTATGTCCTGAATGGTATTGCCTAGGTTTTCTTTTAGAGTTTTTTATGGTTTTACATCTTAAGTTTAAATCTTTAATCCATCTGGAGTTAATTTTTGTATAAAGTGTAAGGAAGGGATCCAGTTTCAGCTTTCTGCATATGGCTACCCAGTTTTCCCAACACCATTTATTAAATAGGGAATTCTTTCCCCATTGCTTGTTTTTATCAGGTTTGTCGAAGATCAGATGGTTGTTGGTATGTGGCTCTATTTCTGAGGCCTCTGTTCTGTTCTATTGGCCCATATATCTCTTTTGGTACCAGTACCATGCTGTTTTGATTACTGTAGCCTTGTAGTATAGTTGAAATTCAGGTGGTATGATGCCTCCAGCTTTTTTTTTTTTTTTTTTTTTGCTTAGAATTTTCTTGGCTATTCGGACTCTTTTTTGGTGTTATATGAAATTTAAGATTTTTTTTTTTCCAATTCTGTGAAGAAAGTCAATGGTAGCTTGATGGGGATAGCATTGAATCTATAGATTACTTTGAGCATTGTGGCCATTTTCATGATACTGATTCTTCCTAACCATGAGCATAGAATGTTTTCCCATTTGTTTGTATCCTCTCTTATTTCCTTGTAGCTCCAGATTTTTTACAGATACCTTATTTAGTTTGAGGAAATTCTCTTATTTTTCTAATTGTTTAGGTGTTCTATTATGAATGGGTATTAAAACTTGTTAAATGTTTTCCCAGCACTTTTGAGATGATTATATAAATTTTCTCCCTTATTCTATTAATATGATGAATTATATTGATTGAGTTTTGAATGTTAAGTCTACCTAGCATTCCTGGGACAATTCTTCTTGGTGATTATGGAATATGATATTATATACTGCTAGATTTTATTTGAAAATATTTTCTGGCACTTTTTGTGCCCATAAATGTAAACTATTTTTTTCATTTTAAAAACTTTAAAGACGTAAACAGTTAAATAAAAACAATAATCTTTCATGGAATTTATGATATATATAAAAGTAAAATTTATAACAATAGCTCAAATAATGAGGTGTAGATGGAACTATATACCCATAGAGATCATACATTTTAAATGACATATAGCAGATTTAAAGTAAAGTTGACAGATAGTAAAGATGTATATTACAAAGCATAGCATAACAATTGAAACATAAAACAAAGAGGTAAAATCAGTTAGTCAATAATGGAGGGAAAAACAAGAGTCCTATGAAATACTTAACCCAGAAGAAGGCAGGAAAATAGGAAAAAATGAAAAACACATAAGTGAAGTAGAAAACAAATAACAAGATAGTGTATTTACCGCAGTGATACTGATATTTATATTAAATGTATATAATCAAAACAGTCTAATTAAAAGATTATCAAATTAGATAGAAAATACCAACAATGTGTATTCCATAGGAAACCTGCTTAATCCTTATGATAGTATGTTGTAATTTTTACTTTAAACAGCCACATGTCTTTTAAAGAAAAAGAGAAAAAAATCCTTAAAGAGACAGAGTTTCACCATGTTGCCTAGGCTGGTCTCAAACTCCTGGCCTGAAGTGATCTTCCGGCCTCGGCCTCCTAAAGAGCTGGGATTACAGGCATGAGCTACTGTGCCCAACCTAAATATATATGTTTTGGTGAGCTGAAGTTTCTAATCTTAATGAAGTCCAATATATCACTTTTTTATTTTAAGGTTCTTGTGTCCTGTGTACTGTTGAGGAAACATTTGCCTGTCTCCAATGGTACCCATCTATTAGAGGGGAAGCCACATTTTCTGATTTTAGGTCCAGCCTTGTGACTATACCATGATGAAATTCTGCATATGGTAGTGCTATGTTAACTGTCAAGCGGCATCACATTACTTGACTTTAAATTATACTGTAAAGCTATAGCATCTAAAACAGCATAGTACTTATCTAAAAATAGACACATTGACCAATGGAACAGAACAGAGAACCCAGAAATAAAACCACATACCTACTGATCTTTGATAAAATTGACAAAAATATAAAATGGGAAAGGGACACCCTGTTTAATAAATGGTTCTGGGATAACTGGAGAATCATATACAGAAGAATGAAACTGGACCCCTATCTTTCACCACAGACAAAAATTAACTCAAGATGGATTAACAACTTACATGTAAGACCTAAAACTATATAAATCCTAGAGGAAAACTTAGGAAAAAAATTTTTGGATATTGGTCTAGGAAAATAATTTATGATTAAATCCTCAAAAAGAAATGCAGCAAAAACAAAAAAGAAAATGGGACTTAAAAAATTTCTGCACAGCCAAAAAAAAAAAAAATATATCAACAGAATTGACAGGCAACTTACAGAGTGGGAGAAACTTGAAAACAATGCATCTGACAAAGGGCCAATTGCCAGAATATACAAAGAATGCAACAAGAAAAAAACCCTCCATTTAAAAACTGATCAAAGGACATGAACAGACATTTTTCAAAAGAAGGCATACAAGCCGCCAACAAACATGTAAAAAACTGCTCAACATCACTAATTATCAGAGAAATGCAAACTAAAACCACAATGAGATGTCATCTTACACCAGTCAGGATGGCTGTTATTTAAAAAAATCAAAAAGTAAGAAATGCAGAGGAGAAAGCAGAATGGTTATACTCTACTGGTGGGAATGTAAATTAGTACAACCTCTATGGAAAACAGTATGCAAATTTCTCAGAGAACTAAAAATAAAACTACCCTTTGGTCCTTTCCCAAAGGAAAAAAATATTTTACATGTATGAAAAAATACCTTTACTCATGTTTGCAGCACTGCTTACAATAGCAAAGTCATGAAATCAACCTAATTGTTCATCAATGGATGATTGATAAAAAAAAATATGGTACATATATACCACAGAATTCTACTCAACCATTTAAATAAAGAAGGAATTAATTCAAGTCTTTTATAGCAATATGGATGGAACTGCAGGCCATTATCCTTAGTTAAATGGCTCAGAAGTAGAAACTCAAAAATGGCATGCTCTCATTTATAAGTGGGAGCTGAACAATGGGTGGGAACACATGGACATACAAAGTAGAATAATAGACACTGAAAACTCCAAATGGTAGGAGGGTGAGAGGTGGTGAAGAATGAAATATCACCTATTTGGGTCCAATTATTTGTGTATGGGTACACTGAAAGCTCAAATTTTACTACTATGCACTATATCCATGTAACACAACTGCGCTTGTACCCATAATTTCATAAATATAAATTAATTTCAAAAAAATTTTAAAAAGCGAGTGTGAGGTTGGGGGCAGTGGTCCACGCCTGTCATCCCAGCACTTTGGGAGGCTGAGGCAAGTGAGTCACCGGAGCTCAGGAGTTTCATATCGGCCTGGCCAACATGGGGAAACCCTGTCTCTACTTAAAATACAAAAATTGGCTGGGTCTGGTCGTGGGCACCTGTAATCCCATCTACCTGGGAGGCTGAGGCAGGAGAATTGCTTGAAGCTGGGAGGTGGAGGTTGCGGTGAGCCAAGACTGAGCCACTGCACTCCAGCCTGGGTGAAAGAGTGAGGCTCAATCTCAAAAAAGCAAAAAAACAAAAAACCCCCAAAACCAAAAGGAAATGTGTGCTTCTTTGAATGAATCTTACAACTTCTAGTCAGTGGCCACTAGGAGAGGAGGAATCATGTTGTCAGCAGCTGGGCATCCTTGCCGTGGGAGATTTCCAGTCCATGTGTCTGACTTCTATGAATAATGCCTGCAGCCATTTTTCCTGTCAGGACCCAGCCTTCAATAGCAGGGGCTAAGACTATTTGCCTCTCTGTTCTAGGCCTGTTCCCTACAGACACTACCATTTCACCAAACAACTGATAAAAATGTAGTATGTATATAAATGTCTACAGCGCAAGTTTGAATTGGTGTGTTTTCTCCATCGGGGGAGTGAGTATCAGCTGGACCACCACCTAGGAGACTGGGAGTAGGACAAGAAGAAGGGAAATGGGAAAAACCTTCAGTGAACAGCTCTTGTAAGTCAGTTTGGTTTAGAGTGAACTGGGTTGGCATTGTCTGGCTTTGTAAATCACAACTTTATGGAATTAAGTTTATTTTTTCCCTTAATTTAGCAGCAATTTTCCCCCCAAATGAATCTTACACAGAACGCTATTATTGGAACAGATAAAGTCTGACCTGCTCTGTAAAAGCAGGTAGATGGCTTAGAAGCTGCTTCTTATCCTCAGTGGGAGCCTTGAGCAGACTCTAAAAGGATAGCAAAGATTCTTCATTGACAAGGTTTGGAAAGAAACCCAGTTAAATCTACATTGAGCTATGTTTTCTTAGCTGATAAGCCACCATAAAACCAAGCATTATATCCTTAAAGCAAAACAGAAAAGATTGATAAAGTCACCTACATAAAAGTTTCAAATGTGTAATGGTTACAAAAAAGCTAAAAGACTATAACACTCTAGGAAAACAGATTTTCAACATATAAGACAATGGACTACTTTACTTAACTAAGTGCTCATACAAATCAGCAATGAAAAGATGAGCAACCTTAACAAACAGGAAAGAGCAGAGAAAGGGTAATTTACAAAAAAAAAAAAAGAAAAAAATTCAAATACTTAAATAAACATGAAATGAAGCTCAGCTTCACTCATAATTAAGGATGTGCATGTCAAAGTAACAATGAGATATCATTCTTCTTCCTCCCCTTCAGATGGGAAAATATTAAACTAATGATTTGCAGAGCTGGTGGTGAAAGCATTAATAATGGAAATCCTTGAACTTTGTTGCTGGAAGAAAATTGGTGCAGTCTTTTAGGGGGGGGATATTTAACAACAACTATGAAGATAAAAATGGTCCTAGCATCATTTTTATCCCACGTGCTAGGTATTTATTTAACAGCTATGCTTGCAAAAAAATTGCAAAGACATGTCTTTCCAAAGATCATTGGATCCTTTCTTCTATACTCCTCAGGCTTTCTCCCATGTGAAGGGACCTCTGCCAACATAAGACTCTGTCCTTTCCCTGTTCCTCATTCACTCCCCACCAGGGAAGATGGAGTGACCTATCTAATTTGTGAGCTTGGAAGGAGAAACAGACAGGGTAAGTCTTCACCCCTGCCTTTCTCCCTTTCTAAGGAAGCTATCTACTTGAGAAGAACAGGCATTCCACTCTGCCTCCTCCATGTTGTAATTTGCATATGTTTGTATATTTGTGTGTGCTTATAGGAGAGCAAGTCTTACTGGGTGGGTAGATCTTCTGATTTGGGGTTGAATTAATAGGAAGCTCTTTGCAGTTTGATTTAAGCCACATTCTGTAATACCAGCTTCACAGTATTGCAATAGCCAGAGTCTGTAATATCAGCTTCACAGTATTGAAGCAGCATTTTGGCTTTTGTATGCCTTAGTCTTTTTCATCTCCCTCTTATTTGATAGAGAAAAAACATGGGACTAATAGGTTAATCCATGAGAAATATAAAAGAATGAAATTTCAGGTGCAAAAGGAACCATAAGGATGTTTGTCTTGGCAGATTAATGTGATCTTACGTTGGATAACGAGCTGTTTTTTAGAGTTACGTGCTATTTTTAATTGCTACAACTGGAATTGATAGATTTTAAGCCTAGTTTCATGTGGTATTTTAACTTCACCAAGATGACCTAACTGGAGGCATCTTCATCCACAGGCTAATAGTAACTTTTATATGGGCCACACCAGCCTAATTCAGGCACTTATGGGCTTTAGGGAAGATGCAGGTATCAGCAAACATACCAGCCTCAGCAAGGACACACCATCCTATATCCACAGTCCTCCAGAGGGCTAGTTTTGCACAAGAGGGATCATCTTTGTACTAGACCTTGACCAGTTTACAGCCAATATTAATTGAGCATCTACTTGGATATTAGTGATTTGGAAGGCTGTAGGATAAGAATACAATACCTTGGTTAGGAAAGAGAATTAACATGTACCAGAAACCCTAGTTTACTAAGTTATTTATGTATCTGAGGTATACTAGAAATGGAGCCTAATCTCCAACATGTCTCATTTTCTATGATTAGGGTACTCCTTTTTCTCCCATTATCTATGCCTATGCCTTGTCATAGCAAATACAGTAAGACAGTGCTACCGTAATTCTGTGTCAGTGCCTTGCTCTGCATGTGTATCACTCTGCTGAGCTGTCCTCTTACACCTCTGCCTATCCAGATCTCTGGGGTTCTTCAAGACCCAAGTCATATCCTCTGCCTACTCCCTGAAGCCATTCTTGATTGTTTATACTTGTCGTCTTCTGTGAGCTCAGAACTTCATAACAAAGAGTGTTATATTATTGATTTAATTTATTATAGACCAAAAATGCCACGGGGGCAGGATTTTATTTTGTATTTCTTACCTTTCTCTCCCTTCACCAACATATCACAGTGGTTTGTAGCTCTAAGAGTGCTCTATAATTATTGGTTAGTTTATAACTTCATAAATGAACAGATTATGAATCAATTATATTTAATTAATATTTTAAAAACAAAGTTGTAATTGTATTAGCCCTGACCTAGAGCTATTTTTATTTTCCTGTACTGTATGACCTATTATTCTTTGGTCCCTGGTCTCACTGCAGATCTACATTGCAGGTAGCATTCTAAATTTTGCATTTTTCTCCCTAATATATCATCACTAATGAGTTCATGCATCTATACAATCTTTGAAAGTATCATTACTATTGGTTGTATAATTTTCTAGCTTGCCAGTAGGTCATAGTCACTATTCCATTCCTTTACTGTGGAGTATAAAGGTTATTTTTAGTTTTTTACTATAGTGTTACAATTAACATCTTCAAATGTGTAGCTTTTTGGTTCTGTTACATTCTGAGGATAAATTCTTAGGGTCTTGTTGGAATCATAATAGATATTCAATAAATAAATGCCACTGAATTTTTCTCCAAACATTTTTGAGTCGTTTCAGAGATTGAGTCACTATACAAAGTTTCTAATTTTCCTTTGGTTGATAATGCCATCTACAAAGAAAACATACTTACAAAGGAATTTTATCCTCAGTTCTAATTTCCAACTTCTTTGGGCAATACAGAGGCACTAGAATCACAGTCTCCCAAACATGGGCTTTTCCCTTTGAAACCTTGGGGCCCCAGATGCAACAGCAACAAAACCACCCAAATTTGACTTTGGCTTGAACGCATAAAACTTTCATGCAGAAAATCCCATTACTCAAATGCAATTGTCTCTAGACACATGGATGACACAGCTGTGTGTCCAGAGAAATATGTATCGATCCCTCTCATGTCTCTACCAGCGGTTCATATTCTTCTGTATATCAAAAATGCAGAAGATTTTTCTGAAATTTATTATGGGCTTACCTGGCTACCTTCCTTTACAGAAGTAATCACAAACTATAAAACATGCAAGGATTGAAACAGACTGTATGACATTCATATAAAGACGGTTGTGATTTAAGAGGCAGGAAACGTAATTATGTGCTGCTGACATTCTTGTCCTTGCTTATGAAAGGGCGTAGCAAACACAAAGTTCCCATACCCTGGGCAGTGCAGTGTTGCTGCGCCTTGTTGGAGAGATCCCAACAATCAGCACTGAAAACCACCTCTCCTGACATAGCGCTTTGTGAACTGCCATAAGTAGATTGATATTTATTTTAGGTGTGTGTCGCTGAATTGATGAATAAATGAACTAGGTGCCAGAAGTGTCTACCTCTAGAACTCATCCAGAGGTAATATGGTATCTCCGTTCTTTATAAACAGGATCTTTGGGTAATGTCTCTTTCCCCTTTTGTTCTGTCCTAAATTGACCTCAATATTCTACAACTTACAGACGAAAAAGGAAAGTTCACTGGCATCAACATATCTAATGCAAGTAGAGAGGGAAAAGAAGAGGGAAGAGAAGGGGACACAGGCATATGCACTAGCGTGTTCCTGCAGTGAGTCAGGTGGCCATAAGCGTTTACTATTTTCACGCCCTGTTATTATTCTCTCCACCTCTCCATTTTCTCTGTCCAGCATCTCAGATGGTCAAGATTCTTTGCCTGATATGGTAACATAAATATTTATTTCTGAGAAAGTAGAGTTCTTAGTAGTCCTTCATATGTATGGTTTGAGAGAGTATGCTCTTAAGGTAAGCAAAGTGAAGCAGGAGGTAGTTTAGGGTATCTTCTGGGTTCAAATTCCTCATGGTTAACAGCAACATTTTCTGCTATTGTCGGTGTCTATCGTAGAAAGCCAATCCCATGGCTGCCTTTTTGATATAAGGTATAAGGTTCCAAAATACCCACAGTGCAAGTCAACTTTCATTTACTGGAAATATTGTCTGTGCCGCAGTAGAAATGTCTCTCCCATGGGAGCTAAACTTGTGGACCAGTAGAGTGCTAAGTATGAAATCAAGAGGCAAACACTTTGAATATAGACTATTAAATGTAATCTCAAGAGGTACCTTCTACACCTCTACAGTTGGGTTCCCAGGTGTGGTGTTCTGGTTGTCAGTGAAAAGAAATATTTATATGCTACAAAACATTAATTCAACTCTGTTTTCTCCCAGCTGAGATTATATACATTTCTAGTTATCCCTTATAATATTTGTCAATATAGCTGCTTTTGAATGCTGAGGTCCATAATAAGACCAATGATTATCTCTGGCTTCAGAGTTTAGAATGGTGAGCCTGGTCGTTACAGCAGCCTTCGCTAAGGAATGACCGATTGAGCTGAGAGTTAAGGCATGAGAAGACATTTACTAGATGAAGCAGGAAGGGGCAAGTGTGTTCCAAACAGGAAGAGAATATGTGCAGAGCTTGTGGTGGGAGAAATAATAGGGAGAAACCTAACATGAATAATAATGTAGTGAAGCATAGAGATTGAAAGGAAGAAAAGTATGAAATGAGGGTACAGATACAGGCAGGGGCCCGAGCCTATAGGGCCTTATTGATGATGTAAGGTATTTTTGGTCTTTATCTTAAAAATGAGAGAGCCATGAAAATGTTTAAAATACTCTGTGTGTGTGTGTGTGTGTGAGAGAGAGAGAGAGAGAGAGAGAGAAAGAGAGAGATGGAGGCCCAAAGGGGAAAAGGTTTTGACCTTACCAGATTTATTATACAAAATTTTCACTCTCCCTATGACATGGAGAACACATGGTTAAGGGTGGCAAGTAAGATACAAAAGCCTAGGACAGGGGCTGCAGCAATAGCGTGAGAAGAAAAAGTGGTAGCTTGGTGGCAGTGAAGACAGGGAGGAGCATATGAATTCAAGAGATTTTCAGAATGTATTTGAAGACATAGAAATAGATATATTTACCCAAGAAGGAGTACAGACTAAGAATCAGACATTTAATAGTGGAGTGGAAGAGGATGAACCTGTGAAGGGCGCTAGGAAGGAGAACAGAGAAAGGTGGAAGGAAACCAGGAGAGTCTTGTCATGGAAGCCAAGGGAAGAAAGTGTTTCTGGCAATGGTGTTGTCAACAGCATAAAATGCTAGTGAGATATAAAGTAAGAGCAGCCCTGAAAAACGTCCTGTAGATTTTGTGTTCAAGAAGCATTGGAGATCCTTAGCAAGAGCAGTTTTGGTGGATGAATGTGGATGAAAGAAAGACTGGGAAGTGAGGAACAGAGACAGAGACATGGTGACAAATTATTTGAAAAATTCTTCTGTTACAAAAAGGCGAGAGATTAGTTGCTGGGAGGAATGTGGGTTAGTGGGTGATGGTGGTGTTTTAATGAGAAACTTTGTGAGAAGGGATCCTGGATAGTGAAAGTTTAATGAAATAAAGGAAGGGTAGGATTCAAATAGGCAGGGGCAGCGCAGCTCCTTTACTGTGAACAGAGGGAGGTGAACGTAGATGTGGGGTATGGAGGTTTGGCAGGAAACTGAGGAGTTCCCCTTCAGTGGTGCCTAATTTCTCTGTGAAGTACAAGTTATCTGCTGAGAGTGAGGAGAATTAAGGGAAAAGACTGAGCATTAGAGAGGAGAAGTTCTGAAATCAGTGTTAGGGAGAATGGAAGAATGAGATGATCATGAAAAGAAAGAAAAACAGTAGGACTGCTGGGCAGTGACGGTCACTATGCATTTATACTATCCAGATACGTAGGCTGAGGGGCAGGTTGTGGATAATTGAGAGCAAGTTCAAATGTATTTATCTTGGCCAGTAACTCTTAGACTTACATCCAACAGGTTTTCAGTTAAATACCTAAGATATAAATAGATACTTAGCCAAAAAGGAATCGCATGGGAGAAAAATCCTGTACCATCTCCCTCGCTTAAAAATTCATGTACTTCATTGTACTGCATGGTCTGGAAAAAGTGTTCAAATGACTAAACTTGCTAAATTGTGTTTAAGCCAACTGCCTCAAGAGAGGTCTTTGTGATCTGGCTTCTGCCTGCTGATCCTGCCGCTTGCTAGACTCTCAACCTTTGGTTCCCCTTCCCACCCTCCTGAACGATTTACATTTCTTTAAAATCCCCAACCCTTCTTTCCACAGGTCCTTTGCACAGGTTATTCTCTTAGCTTGGAACATCATTTTCCCATCCACTTTTCATATGACTGTCTCTGGATAGAAATCATTTTTGCCGAAAATGCTTCCTTGCATGGCTCAAGCTTTGTGTCAGGTGTTTATATTTATCTGTTCCCCTGTTTTGTACGCAGAACATCTGAACTCCCTGTTGGCTTACCCTTTCCTCCAGTGACAGTAAGCAACTTGAAGCATGGAAATGTGCCTTCTTCTGACCTGTCTAAAGTGGATACGATTATCCAAGGAGGAGCATAGCATAAGGACCAAAGAAAGGCTAAGTTTGAGCCTTAAGGAACGTAAACATTTACTAGTGGAATTGAGGAAGACCTGCAAAGGAGGCTGATAAGGATATCGTAAAGGTGGAAGGAAACCAGGAGAGACTTGTCATGGAAGTCAATTACCTAGCACAGGGTTGACACATAGTACACACTTTGTGTGTGGCTAGAGAACGTGGCTGAGGAATGAATGATGAATGCCTCTTCCTTTTACCTGGGTAGAGGTGGAGGGAAGGAGGTGATTGCTAGAGACGCTGAATTAGATGAAGATGGCCCTGGGCAAACTTAATCAGCAAATATCTGTGCTAATGCTGGTGTCTTACGTTTCTATATATGTTGTTGTTACTTTGCACACAGTTTGATATGTGCACATGCTCACATGTGCATCCATGCATGCACACAGGTATCTATACACACATGTATGTACAGTTTGCACTTCCTGTTTTCTCAGCTTTTACTTCCATCTGCCCCAGATTCCTATGGATTTGTGGCTGTTATCACACGCTGTATTGCTTATCTTGATCTCTCTCCCTCCCCTTCATTATATTTCCTATATTCATTCCTCTGGGCCTTTTGGCCTTTCATTTTGTCTTTTATTTCTGCTGCTTCTTTCCAGGCTGCTTATAGTACCTCCCAGCAGATTTTCAATAGGAATACAGAGGCTCACAATGGCGGTGCAGATGTTATACAATGGCAATGTTCAGTGCTTTTTTTTTTTTTTTTTTTTTTTTGGTTCCTACAGGGACTAGATGCATACAGTGTTTCACTGCTGATTCTTTGTAATAGAACTGCACAGGCAAAATGTTAATAAATTACAGCAGCAGAACTAATTAAAAGGCATGCATTATACATCTTGTGGACACATTCTTCATTAGCATAAATTCTCAGCATTACACATTCATGTCAGAGGGAATTAAAAGGAAAAACTTAAAAATAAAAAAGCATACATACGGAGACCCAAATGCTTTGGTTTCCCCAAGGCTTTTGCTGAGCATACACCCTTGTGGATTCAGTAGTTCTTTTAATTTTTGTGTGTTATTTTAAAAGAAATATACTATGTCCCATTTTTATGTACTTTAAAAATGATGATGATAAAGTTAATCCTGTTTATCCTCCTTGCAACGTTTAAGTAATATTTAGTGAACAGGTTTCTATAAGTAGAAACAAACTGTTAATTTCGTTTTTCCATAATACTTCCTAATAGGCATTTGATTATAAGCAGCTCAATAACTAGTCTCCCATGTTAGCAATACTGTTGTTTTCAACAGTTCTTATTTTAGAGCCCAGGTTGGCAAGACGGACAAAGGCTCCCAGGGAAAGGGGGAAGCTCATAGTTCCTTTATATTCCTGTTCAGTTATTCAACTTCTTCCAATAAGCCTGAACTTATTGATTCAGGCTTTTTGTACACATAGATCATGCTTAACAATACTGGGCCATGCATTGTCTGTGCCAACGGAGTTCCCTTGTGCATTAGCAATCCTCATAACTTTCTCTACACATGGAAACCAATATGATGGACAGTGGAAGTGATGATAAGGCGATGACCAGGCATCCTTTAATCCCTGAGTCATGGGATTCTCCTTTTAAACATGAGTATTCATATCACTTTTAATTTCTTGCCTCCTTCCAAAATAGGATTGAAGGGCTTGAAATAACTAGCTGCCTACCCTTGTACAACGGTTTTCCAACTCACCTTCCTACTTCTACTCCTGTCCTAGAGTCTTTTTTCCCCATAACGGTTCAAAGGAGCTTTGGAAAATGTAAATCAGGCCACATTGCATTCCCATTGAAAGCCCTTCAGTGTCTCCCATCACTTGGAAGAAAATTCAAAGTCTGCCAGACTCTACTCGATTTGGCCCCTTCTTCCGTTTTCTTGCTTACTGTCTTTCCACTGTCCTCCAGTAATACTGCTGGCATTCCTGCTGCTCTATGAACATGCCATGCTCACTTCTTGCCCAGGACCTCTGCACATTGCTTTTCCTTCTTTCAGATGAAAGCATGGCTTGGTCGCTCAGTTTATCTGTTCAAGCGTCTCCTCAGTGGGGGCTTCTCTGAGTCCCCTTTCCAGAACGTCAAATCTCACCTTGAATTTTAATCCCCATAATCCTCACATGTCAAAGGAGAGACCAGGTGGAGACAATTATTCTGGAGGTAACGTTCTTTCTTTTCTACCAAAATAGAAGCTCTTTGTGGTTGGAGGTTTTATCTATCTTGTTCAGTGATTTTGTAGCAGTCTAGAAGAGTGCCTGGTGCATTGAAGGTACTCAATATATGCTTACCAAGTAAACGCATAACTAAAGCTTCTTGCTTACAGTTGAGTGAGTACTGGTATTTTTATTTTACCAGTTAATAAATTAGAAAAGACCTGTT
The DNA here is from genome assembly GCA_004027715.1 of Plecturocebus donacophilus. Lineage (NCBI taxonomy): Eukaryota > Metazoa > Chordata > Mammalia > Primates > Pitheciidae > Plecturocebus > Plecturocebus donacophilus. The sequence continues at coordinate 64,458 of PVKP010004116.1, read as the reverse complement.
AGGCACATGCCTCTTTAATGCAAGAACTTGAGAGTAAATTACGTGGTTAAAAAATACCCTTTGCAAACAAATGGTCCAGTATCATTGTAGGGCAATGAATTGGGGTCAGGTGGGACCAAAATGTGCTTCATGTAAAAGGAAAGAATGACAACCTTTATTATAGATGCTGCCTTCATCAAAATCTAGAGTAGTTCATGAGAGTTTAGGGAAAAGAGTCCTCTTCTACCCTTTTGGTCAGTTTGTAAGTCGGTACCTCTCTGGAGATTAATCTAGCATTAATTATCAAAAGCCTCAAAAAATTGCATTACTTTTTGACCCAGTAATTCTATTTCTAATAATTTAACTTAGGAAGTAATTATGAGCATGAATAAATATTTCCAAAGATATTCAGTACATAGTAAGTTATTGTCAGATGAAACATCTGAAACAACCATTTAGTAATAGTATTTTGGTTAGATAAATTACAGTATAATTAAACAATGAAATTCTTTAAAAGATAGTCACAATAAAATGCTAAGCAAAAATAAAGTATGAACCCACTAAAAATATATATACATATAAATAATAAAATATGCTTATGTTAATGTAACCATCTAAGTGTTAGCAACAATTATCTCTTCATGTGATGAAAAAATGTTAGTTTTTCTGTTTTTTAAATCTCTTTAGTGGTTCTAAAGTAAACAGATTGTGTAATTAAAACTATATATTAATAAACTCCACAAAAGTGAACAATTAAAGAAATTCATAAAGATAAACTCTTACTTCTTGTCTGTGAATATGATTGGTTACCATGTGCCCTTTCTTTCTAGGTTATGCAGCTATTAAGCCAGCATACATTTATTGAACACCTATTATATGCATTGTTCTGCTACTCTTCCAGCAAGGGGATATTGGCATCCCAGAACTGTTTACCACCATTGTTAAGTAGTTTTATAAGACAGAGGAAGGAATCTATTATATAACACTTTATTTTCTTTTTCTGGAAGGTATTTCTAAAACAGAAAGTGTCTGTATTAGCCCAATCCTAAAAGTTTTCATTTGGTTTGCCCAGCAGAGATGCTCTTTGGGAGCAAAACTGAGCTTATAACTAAGAGTTTGTGCCTGAGGGCTCTTCCTTGCTGTTTCTCTGGGCTATGTGCCTGGCCCAGCTTCCCGTGGCGGAACTGATACACCAACCTTGTTTTCCACCTTACAAAGTTGGCAGTGGCTTGAATAAAAGGCAGTCTGCTGAGTGACTTGTAGATAGAGCAGGGGCTGAAGAACAGGCAGTGACATGTTGCCTCCTTTTGCAGGTGTCTTGTGTAGTGCAGAGGCCCCAGTGTCTAGTGTGTTAGCTGACGCAGAGTAGGCACCAAGTGAATACTTCAGCAAATGATTTACAAGGAAGTGAGGTATCATCTCTCTTTCCAGTGTCACTGAAAGCACCCAAGAATGGGCCCCTTTCTCTAGATTTCTCCATATACTAACCCAGGGACATGTGAAAATATAAGGAATTTGGAAAAGGTCCTATGTGTGTAATGAGGCTGACAAATGAAAGCATGCAATGGCAAAATGACAGAGATGAGAAGGAACATCAATAATCCATGCTGCACTGTAGAGATTGCAGAAGCACACAAGGACAAGTGGCCTTGTCTCTGCTTAACAAGCAGGCATTTAATTGGAAACCTAAATAATATATTAAGCTTTCTGTGTTGGAATTACACTATGCTGTTCTGCTTATCTGTCCCTGAATGAGATGAATTTCCAGTGGCATGCTTGGGTTGCTTTATTCAACACCAGCAGGCAGCCACTGTTAATGATCTTTACTCCTGGTAGTTAGAAGGGAGTTTTCATCCTCCTGGGGGAGGCAGCTGTGATGCTTGGGCCAGAGTTGCCACACCATGTCCATCTACACCATTAACCTCTGGAGGGAAAGAGAGCAGTCTTTATCTCTCTCCTACCCCAATTAACAGACATTCCCGGCCTTATTCAATACCCAGTGTTCTCTAATTGGGAAAACTTGCTCTTTTGTTTGAATTACTCCAAGGTTTACCTTCCTTCTATGGGAAACTGAAGATCTGCAGAATGGACAGAGATGATTTCCTATTCTTTTAAAAAAGCAGATGTGGTTTCCTCTTCCTATGGGTGATAATCTAGTTTTATCTTTTACTTTGAATACAGAAAAATTCATTCCCATCATGAAAAATATGTCAGAAGTAAAAGCAGACCACTCTGTTGTATTTGGGTTACATAACCAATTATTCAAGCTATCTAATGAAAAAGGGACTTTATTATTATGAAGGTAGAAGATTTTTGAAGGTGATGGGGAATGACAATCGTTTTCTCTGTGGTAGCTATGCAATCACACAGAGATGATAATTTCAGGGGAAGAAAAATGACCCTTTGCCCTTTAAGACAGTCAATAGGCTTTTACAAGCAGGCAACCAAAGATTGCGCTGTACTAGCATTTAATTTTTAATTAATACTGAATTACAATTGCATTTTCAGAGCATCCCTCCTTAGGTCCACATTAGCAGTAAGAGAGTTCACCTGGATGGATATTATTGCAGGGAACACTAGGGGAATGAATAAGAGATCCATGACTGCTGTTGATGGAAAACACAAAAAGGAAATGAATCTCAACTAACAGCAAAGGGAGCTCTGGATGCTGCATGGCATGTGTGCAACACCATAATCGGAGGCCTCTCTGTGAAATGATTGCAAGGTTTGCTCTACCTAGGAAAGTTTCGGAGTTGAGAGGCAGCATGGCAGAGTGGAAAGAAGATGGATTTTGGATTTAGGTAGTAGGAAAGAGGATGGATTTTGGAATTAGCTCAAGGTGAAAATCCTATAACACACAAAAGATAGTGTGAATGTCTGGGGCGATGGGGAAGATGAAGAAGCCTGCTTTTGTAAAGTGCCAGATACCTCAGTGTCCAGTAACTGGTAGCTATTATTGTCTCTTGTTTGGATCTATAAATTTCAAAGAGAACTCTAAAGACCGGCTTGAGTAAATTGTGTTAAAGAAATTGAACTTTTAAGGATACAACTCACATCACGATCACTGTGGAAGGTTTTCTCAGAACTCTTATCTGAGGTTCTGGATGAGAAAGTAGGCAGGTTATTTTCTGTTTTAGGAGCAGAAGTTACTTTGTTGACATTTCACAAGAGCCCTTGGCATGCTTAGTGGAAAGAAGGGGTAAGAAAAGGGGAAAGAGAAAGAGGAATAGAAGAAGCAGAGGGGAGGAGAAAAACAGAAAAAGAGCAGAGGTAGGAAGGAGTTGTGGTGTGGTAGTGAAACATTTTAAATCTTGATTTTAAAGCCCAGTTTATTATTTTGAAAAGATCAAAGGGCATTCTATTATAACAATGGCTGTGATTGCCTTTGAAAGACAGGAGTATAAAATATTTTTTTCTGACATGTTTTTTTCCAAATTTTCTTAAGGACATACTACTTTTATAGTTAGGAAAAATTAAATAAAATTGCACCCTTATTAATTATTTCAGTATTGCATGTCTTTTTTACGGTCCTTTGAAAGAGTAATGTTTGAGAAGCTTCGTTAACTAATGATGTATACAAATAGGACCTGAGGGGTTTAGGAATTCAAATTCCAGACTTAGGAATCACCACCAGTAAGGTAGGCCAGGACCCTTTCAACTTCACGCAAGGCAAAAGGCAGACTGTTTCATATGGGGGAGTCCAGCTTAGTAAACACAAATCAGTCTCTGACAAAGTCAAGTTGTTTTGCATGAGGACCCTAACTCTCTCTCTGACCTTTCTCCAGTTTCTGGAATTTTTTATTGCAGTGTGTGGTATAACTCTCTGTGAACTTGTTTCCAACCCAGCATTTTGGTTCTCCGGAACTTCAGGGAGCATGAGTGAATTCGACAGATGCTGGCTTATCACACTGCGCCTGACACCTGGCTCTGCACTATCTGCAAAACCAATAGAAATAGCTACAGGGGAACTTGTATGCACCGTGAACAACTTTTAATTTAGGCAGTTATCTTCTTCAAACAGACAGTTTGGGTCTCTACATTTCAATCATCAGGATTTGCAAGCAAAAAGCCTCAGTAAACCAGTAAACACTGCAATGCTTCTTTAGACATGAACATGTTGATTAACGTTTACATACTGAAATAACCATGGAGAACAAGCAAACAGCCCATCCCTTGACTCACATAGATGAGCCCATTTACATACTAAAAATGACTGAAACCATCCAGGATAGTGAGCACATTAGGATCATGAAGGGAACACCACCATGCTTTTCCCCTTGTGTAGTGATTGTTTTAGTGTGTGTTGGGGCATAATCAGAGAACTGATGTGTTTAGGAGGAGCATCAGAGGAGCAATAGGTATTCCAGAAAGAAGTTAGTTGATTAATGCTACTGAGTGAGAGAAAAAGAAATTTAAGTGGTGAAGATTTTTAAGAAGTGGGCATTGGCAACAAAAGCCAAAATAGACAAATGGGACCTAATCAAACTCCACAGCTTCTGCATGGCAAAAGAAACAGTCATTAGAGTGAATCAGCAACCAACAGAATGGGAAAAAATTATTGCAGTCTACCCATCTGACAAAGGGCTGATATCCAGAATTTACGAAGAACTGAAATAGATTTACAAGAAAAAAACAAGCCCATTCAAAAGTGGGCGAAGGATATGAACAGACACTTTACAAAAGAAGACATACATGAGGCCAACAAACATGAAAAAATACTCATCATCACTGGTCATTAGAGAAATGCAAATCAAAACTACATTGAGATACCATCTCACGCCAGTTAGAATGGCAATCATTAAAAAATCTGGAGACAACAGATGCTGGAGAGCATCTGGGGAAATAGGAACACTTTTACACTGTTAGTGGGAGTGTAAGTTAGTTCAACCATTGTGGAAGACAGTGTGGCGAATCTTCAAGGACCTAGAAATAGAAATTCCATTTGACCCAGCAATCCCATTACTGGGTATATATCCAAAGGATTATAAATCGTTCTACTATAGGGACACATGCACACAAATGTTCACTGCAGCACAGTTTACAATAGCAAAGACCTGGAACCAACCCAAATGCCCATTGATGATAGACTGGACAGGGAAAATGTGGCACATATACACCATGGAATATTATGCAGCCATTAAAAGCGATGAGTTTGTGTCCTTTGTTCGGACATGGATGGACCTGGAAACCATCATTCTCAGCAAACTGACACATGAACACAAAATCAAACACCACATGTTCTCACTCATGGGCGGGTGCTGAATGGTGAGAGCACATGGACGTGGGGAGGGGAGCACTACTCACTGGGGTCTGTTGGGGGGAAATAGGGGAGTTGGGGAGGGATAACATGGGGAGAAATGCCAGATGTAGGTGAAGGGAAGGAAGGCAGCAAATCACACTGCCATGTGTATACCTATGCAACAATCTTGCATGTTCTTCACATGTACCCCAAAACCTAAAATGCAATAAAAAAAATAAAGAAGTGGGAACATAGGCTGGGCGCGGTGGCTCACGCCTGTAATCCCAGCACTTTGGGAGGCTGAGGCAGATGGATCATGAGGTCAAGAGATCGAGACCATCCTGAGCAACATGGTGAAACCCCACCTCTACTAAAAAGACACAAAAAAATTAGCTGGGCGTGGTGGTGCGCGCTTGTAGTCCCAGCTACTCGGGAGGCTGAAGCGGAAGGATCACTTGAAGCAGAAGGTGCCGAGATTGCGCCACTGTACTCCAGCCTGGTGTCAGAGCCAGAATCACGCTCCGTCTCCAAAAAAAAAAAAAAAAAAAAAAAAGAAATGGGAACATAGCTCTGGGGATGTGTTGAGAGAAATCAGGACTTTCGTGTTATAGAAAGAAAAGGCATATGCCCTTGCAGAAAATTAGCGACCACTTGGTCAGAGTCTTCAAGTGTCAAGGAGTAATAAAATAAGTAAAATAAAGAGAGGAATATTTGCTAGTTGTTGAAATCCTTTTCTGTTCCATATTTGCTTGCTTATGCTGACTTTCCTAACATCCTTCCTCCTCAAAAAAGAAAAGATGATGTGGCATTTTGATCAACGTGCAGAAACAAAGGGCTGTGAACTGAATTGTCCTGCTCAAATTCATACATTGAAGTCCTAACCCCAATGTGACTGTATTTTGAAATAGGATTTTTAGGAGGGTAATTATGGTTGAATGAGGTCATCAACGTAGGCTGCGAATATTCAGTAGAATTGGTGGCCTTATAAAAAAGGCATCTCTTTTTTCTCTGTCTCCCTCTCTTCCTCTCCTCCTCTTTTCCTCTCCTCCTCTCTCCCTCTCTCCCTTTCTCCCTTTCTCCCTTTCTCCCTCTCTCCCTGCACTGAAGAAGATGTGAGGACAGAGAAGGTGGTTATTTGCCAACCAAGGAGGGAGCCCTTAGTAGGTACTAGATACCGACTCTGCTGACACCTTGACCTTAGACATTGCAGCATCCAGGACGCTGGAAAACAAACTCTGTTGTTTAAGCCACCAAGTCTGTGGTATTCTACTATGGCAGCCAGAACTGACCAGACACCAATGATGTTTTGTTTTTAAGTTTCTCTAAATGACTATGGCAAAATGTTGTACCACGGGACTTAAAAAAAAAAAAAAAGAAGCTCAGTTATTTTCATCTCATTTCTTAGTTTCTTGACTGACAGAAATACCTTCTGGCCATTTTCCATCACTTGTAGTGATACTTTCCATTGGAAAAGTGGGCCTTGAAAGTCCTGCTTTAATAGACGTCTGTCTCAATATAATTCCATAGTCAGCCTTAAATGCAGACCCCCTCAGAATGGGCTCTTCATGATTGGCTTCAATTCTACATGTTGAATAACTTTATTATACTGTTTCCCAAGTTGTATAGTAAAGGAATGAGCTATAACAATAGATGTAGGAGAAGGGTAGACTTCTATTATATGATTAATAATGTAACACTATTAATGAAAAAAGAAAAGCATAAATGCTGTTTTGGAACATTGAAGAACAAAATACAATTTTTTTAAGAAAGTATTTTATTTTTGTGTCTCAACAGATGAAATTCATAACCTTGTTTTCTGATAAGACAATTGAAACATACAAATCAATTACAACAATGTGCTTATCAGCTCCCCCTCCCACCCCTATATTTTAAAGCAACTGACAGTTTTGAAGGACACCAAGACAATCGGGCTTAGCTAAACAATATGGCAATTAAAAATGTCTCTCTAAGAAAATAATTACAATAGTTATTGAAAAGAATTTGTCCTTTAAGCAAAATAGACTGAATGAAAAGAATTATCATGAAATGAGAATTACAGCTTCTCTTCCAATAAAGGAGAAAAGGGGATGTGTGTTAAAACAATGATACAGAAAGCTGGGGAGTCAGACTGAAAACAGAAAGCCCCAGGCAATAAATGTCTCCAGTAAAATGCATCCTCTTGAAGATACCCATTCAAACTCGTTTCCTATTGAAATAAATAACTGTTCTCCCACACCCAGCACCTGGAAGTGAATCATTTTCGTTCTCCTTTGTTAAAATTACTAATTTATTCAATTCAGCATCTCTCCAACAAAGAGGGTGTTGTTATGAATTTTGTAAAAGTCAATGACATTAAAGATAAACCAAGCCAATCAATGGCCAACACCATTTTAGATTCTAGTTGTAAAGAGATTAGACATATTCTGGCAGACCTGGGGCTCCTAGGGAAAGTGGGGTTCATACTTAATGACATCTAGTTACTGTAATCCTGTAGCACCTTTCTACTAGGTCCCCAGTTCTACATACCATTTCCTCATGCTTTTCATGGTAAGCCTCACAGCACCCTTGTGAGGTAGGTAGTGTTATGGTTATTTTGAGAGATGGGGATGCAGAGATGTTAAGTAGCTTGCCCATAAAGAAACATGAATCCAGTGACACAGCCCTAGGGACTCTTACTCCAGATCCTTGTCTTTTTAGTATTTAACTGTTCTGACTCCCTGAGAGTGGATCATTAAAGCAGGTAGGTCCTTAACACCAGGAGTGTGCCTGGCCTGGTGGACAGTAAGGCCTATCTCTAAACCACATGATTTCCATGTTAGAATGAGACACAGGTTGTAATCAGTATGGAAGCCAAAGGAGTTAAGGTGGAGAAACACAGGATTAATGTTTGAATCACAGTTTGGTGACGACTTTAGTGATGGGCTGCTCAATTCCTATGATAATGGATACTCAGTAGATGTTGCATAATTAAATAAATGAGTGAATGAATGAAAGGAGATTGTGCTTGGATAAGTGGAAAATTAAATTTTCTATATCTTTTAAAACAAAGCCAGAGAAATCTGATTTCTAACTTCTAATCAAGGATGAGAAGCAAAGAACTGAGTAGATTTCTGAATATTCTGTGGGCATGTATTTAAGCTAATTATTGGCAGTATTTAAAAGATATAGACATTTAAAATCATTTTCAATATAGAATGTATTTACTTATCAATTTGGAAACCAACTCCAGATCAATATTCTAGGCAGTGTGATATACACAAACATCACCCATTTTCCTCTGCAATTAAATTATCTTGTATATGCTTATATGATCATTGCCATTTATTTGAAATGCTTGTGTTCTCCAATTTGTATAAAATGCTCTTTTGAAAATATGTTGAACTACCTGAACAATGAACTACTCTCCCTAGACTCACCAGCCAGGATACATTTTTCAGTTACTTTCAATTTCGATGAACCCCTTTTTTTTTTTTCCCCAGAAGACTCACAGCAGAAAACAGCTGCCCTATATTGAAACCAGCCCTGCATTAAAGCCAGCAACTTTCTTACAGCAGTGCCATGAAGGGCTCTTGAGACCGTCGAAGCACAGACCACTGGATTCTCCAGGTGTTGCTAAAATAGAAGAGCTTATATAAATCAAGGTGGTGGAGCAGACTTGGTAATCTCTTTGCATTATACATTTGTTCTGTGCTCAGTGAATTAATTCCCTGTAGGATGTTTGTACTGATAGAGCATGAGGCTTAAAGAAATTCTGGATGCCACAGTATGGATTTGTGCGTGCGGGTTTGAAGAAGTGTTGGTTTATCTTTTCTGAGAGCCCTGCATGTATAGAATGCGTGTAACCTATTAGTCTTTTGTACATCCAGCTAATAGCCTGTGGCTACAGGAATAGACTAGATGTAGTGGATTGCCTCTGTGCTATGGTTCCAGCATACTTGATCTCTTGTGCTTGGAAATAATATGAATAGTGACGCTGTAGTTAGAAAAGGATTCACATAAATGCTACTTCTGCCTTAGACGGGGATCTAGTGATCAAATTTATCTCCAAATGTGATAATACAAAATTATTCACTATAGATAGAACTTTTACAATCACATAAAATATTTAGGTATTTCAGTCAAAGAGGTATCCTCTCTAGCAGTCTGTTATTTTTGTGGAGACTCTCTTGGGTTTTCATCTCTGAGACCCTGACACTCTGGTGATTCATGTGAGTTCTTAGTTTTCTTTATTCGCAGCCAAACAGAAGAGTGAGAATCCACATATTTCCCATCTGCCTTATTTTTTTCCTTTTCTCCAGATGGTTCTTAGTAATAAATATGTATATATGTGTCATTCTGCCATTAAAATACATATACTATTTTGAGAGATTTATTGACGTGTCCTGATTTACCAATGACAATATTATGGAATAAAACCATGCCTGCATAGCTATAATAAGGGATCTCCTTCCCAATCTGATTTTTTTGATAGAGGGTCATAATTTTTGCATTTAGTTATTTATAAGAGTTGATGAAAGGCACCAGTGTGACAAGCCCTAGAAATCAGTGTTTTCAGATTTTCCACCAATCAGTGGCAGAAATAGTAGGTAAATTTCCCTTCAGGTTTCTCAGTTTCTCCTTAACTTTGCTTTATTCCACATGAATCTTCACATCCTGTGTTTTAGGTCTGATGATGAAGTAATTAAGAAAGGAATATAGGGTTGTACAATAAGCTTATCTGCCTTAAAGGGAGTAGGTAGAAACTCCTAATTTTTATTTCGACTGAATCAAACAACACAAAAACACTGACAGCCATCTAGCAAGGGCAGTATGCTCATGACAGAGGAAAATGAGAGAAAGAAGAAACAGTAACACAAAACTATGATGAACTTCTAAATTTATGGAGTAATACATGACCAGAAAATCTGTAAAGTGCAGAGCCAGAAGCCAGGCCGCTGAGTATAGCTTTGACTTCATTATATTATCTTCTTCCCATTAAGTACAAGTCCTGAAGTATTGGGACCATCTTATCCCTGATTGCTGAGTTTACTGGACAACTCCTAATATTGATTGGCAGAGATGTATACCCAACACATTCAAAACTATGTTCATGGGAAATGGCTCTTTGTTTCAGTCATACTGGTTTAGTAGCATAAAATAAAAGCCCACTGTTAGAGATGTGACTCTGACCAGAGCAGCTCTGGTATTAACAGAAAATTTTCAAGAAGAAATTCTCTCTCTAGGGGAAAGCTCTTCATTTTGCAATTAAAGAATAGCAGGCTGGGTGCAGTGGCTCACAACTGTAATTCCAGCACTTTGGGAGGCTGAGGTGGGAGGATCACGAGGTCAGGAGATTGAGACCATCCTGGCCAACATGGTGAAGCCTCGTCTCTACTAAAAAAATACAAAAATTAGCCAGGTGTGGTAGGCACCTGTAATTGCAGCTACTCCGGAGGCTGAGGGAAGAGAATTGCTCAAACCCGGGTGACAGAGGTTGCAGTGAGCCGAGATCACACCCTTGTACTCTAGCCTGGCGACAGAGTGAGACTCTGTCTCAACAACAACAACAAACAAAACACAATAAATAGCAAAGGGACCTTTTCTGAATTTTAGCTAACAGTCTTAGTATTTGTGTGTTTGTTGCTTCCTGGAGGTGAACCCTAATTTCTTGTTATCTAACAATGTGACTTCCAGGTACCATTATTGTAAGCTTTCTGCTCCCTTTTCCATCTCCTCGTCCTTCACTGGAAGTCATCTACTGAGCCACAGAGAGTGAAGATGATATCCTAGCTGATGACACCTACCTGAATACATCTTCCTGAAGCCCAGTCGCTCAAGTGCAAAAGGTAAAGCGAGCACCTTCACTCTTAGCCCAAGAGGAGTTTCTAAATTTTCAATTCATTTCCTCTTTAACACTAGACAATTTTTGCTTTCCCTTGTTTCAATTTGCTTGAAGACTGAAGATGTTTCTCTTTTTAATTTTTTTGTGCCTTCCTGCCTGACACAATGTTTTGAATCATTTCGCTGAGTGAAGGCTAACTAAGAAAGAAAAACTAGATAGTGGTGTTGTATGTATGACTTACTGAACCCTTCAGCTCTGCTCTAATAGATTTCATGCCTTAAGTTATGCCTGTTACTTGCTTATGTAATTAAGTCAAATGAATTTGGGATAATTTTGCAAGTGATATAGGATTTAGCTCCACTAAAGAGTATCTTTAGGGTGTGGTTGATATTACATAAATTTGGATACCCAGCAGGTTGAATTATGACCCCTTTGTAACTTTCCTTCTGTAGCTGGATAGCCTGTCTTTTGATTCCTCTCTGAGTTGTCTCCATTCACCTTAGCATTTGAATGAGTTGCCACTGGACTTGCTTCAGCTCTGACAGTATTGCAGATTGCTGATTAATACAGTGCTACCTAATGTTCCTTGTGAGACCCATACGACCTACTTCTCTCAATAAGAAAATATTTTTATATGACTCTAATTGTCTTGCATTGCATTTCATATTAATACCTCAATGAATTTAACTGAGATGTCAGCTGCTTAAGCCCTTTCATCAGCAAAGAAAACATATTTTCTTAACTTATTTTACATGTTATAAGTTAACTAGTTTATACATGTTAAAAAAACATGCCCACAATAATTAAGCAATAATAGCTAATGAGATGCAAAACTAAATCAAGATACTCTTGTCATTAGCATTAATTTTTTTGAAAACAAAAACAAACTATCAGACATATTTAGAAAAAGTTTTGTTAGGTTGTTGGTTATTAATTTTCAATCATGAGATAGTCTCAAAATAGGATTTTTGATAAAAGACATTAAAAGAAAACACAGATACACATTCCGTTTCTTTCTTTTTCTCCTGCTCAAGCTTATCAACTTTTAAAACAGTTATAAACACTTACAAAAAATCAAACCACTCTTCCCCACATATTTATATATGTATATAAAAACAGTAGCTTTTAAATTAATTATGATTTGGGACATTCTATACCATATGGATAAAATGTGAAGACAACTGTCTTGTGTATGAAGCAACTCAGGTGTTTATGATATACCTGATTTTATAACTGGGGAGAAAAAGAGCATGTTTTCTTCCAAATAGCTTTTATACAAAGTTTGTTCATGATTCAGTTTCAATCTCTTGTTATCACACAGATATGTATGTAAGTCAGTTTGCGGCTGGACATACTTTGTTGTAAAGAATGAAATTTTTTTTCCAAGTGTGAATTAATCTCCCGTATAATTATTATTTGATTTATATTGTGTTGTTGATTTTATTGAATATATTGCAGTGTAGATTAAAGCTATTAAAGCAATTTAGGAGGTATGCAACAAAATAAAGTAAGTTAACACGGCAACCAAATTTCTGCTTTCTTTTGGGTCCTTTTAGAACAGGCATAAAGTCTTTGACTCTGACCCATCTTCAGTATGGACCGTTATCTTTTGAACTTTATTGGAATTAATTTAGTTAAGCAATTTAGTAAAACATAAATTTGCATTTTTGTTGTCTTCTAATGACTATTTTGTATATTAAAGATAAAGCCTTCCTTAAAATGTGAAGTACTCTCTTGATTATGCCAGCTCTTTACTCATTCTGCTAAGGCTATAAATAAAGCTTTCTATTTAAGGCTGGCATTATATCAACCCACCTGCTTCTGGAAGAGAGAGAGGAAAAAATCAGAATCACTCAACCTGCAGATTGCTGTCAGCTTGTGATTATGTGAATGGTAAGTCTTAACTTTTAAAGTGTTATGTGAGATAGCTGGAGGGTTTTTTTTTTTTTTAAAGCAATTTCCAGTTTAACAATTACCCAAGAATCTCAGTTGCCAATGAAAGAAGACTCATCCCTGGAGAGAGCATTCATTGATGAAGCATGGCAGCAGCTGAGAAGTGACAGTGGTGAGCAGGCAGAGGAGGAGAGTGAAGGATCATTTCAGTCACTGCATCAGGAAAGGAGTCAATGCGGGGAATACCAGTGCTTTTCTCCTTCTGTGGACTGTTTCAGGGGAGTTTAGTTCCTGCTTTTTCTCCTTCCTATTCAGGATGTTCTCCAGGGAGAAGGGGGTCAGGGAGGGAGAAGATGTATTAAACTTGAAAAGGGCAGTCTAGGGCACAGGCAAGTTTGTCATGATGAAACTCCCAAATTTGGAAAGAGGAACATCAGTCCCAGTCCTATTTTAGAAGCATAAACCTTTTATAAACATCTTAATTATGTCTTTTGCTGTTGTTGTTGGAAACATTTTATCACAGGCCATCTGTTAAAAATCTCACGCAAGATAAGGAAGTTCTAGTCCCTACATTTTTTGAGAAAACATGCAGTTACACTTACTGTTCTCCAAACAGGCAAACCAAGTTGAGAGTCGAAACTTGTCATTAATTGTTGATTTAAAACATTGTTTACGTGGCTAAAACTTGCAAGCCTAGACATACGGCCCCTGGACCCAGTTTTTATTAGGTTAATGGCGCTAAAGATCACAGCAATCAGCTATCATTTCATCTTGTAGACCTATGCTGTAAAGCTGTCCTTTTCCTGCTAGAGTGTAAATGAGAAGGCTCTTTTGAGAATGGCATCTGAAGGGGAAAAGGGGAGATTTCCTTTTTTCATTTATTCATTCCTTGATATGAATCTCACTGAGAGATTCATATCAAGTGTTTGCCAGAGTACCAGGAAACACCCTCTGTTGCCTAACCAAAATAGAAAATTGAAAAATCAACAAATCAAATAACATTGCATTCCTCAAGGCTTTCTACACCCAAAGGCAGAATAATTTCCAAACTCCTCAATCAGAAAATATCAAGGGCTTTAGCTGAAAGGAGTTAAATGGAGCTCCCAAAGCCAATGGTGGAAAATCAATGGAAATAACTGGGCACATGATGTATGAGTCTAACAAACAATGAATGTTAATTATAGTAATAGAGATAATAAATCTTTACCTAAGTGCCAAGTAGAATGAATGGCTTTGGTCCCAAAGGTTTTGTTACTAGATTCAGATGCCACAAAATCCATTTAATAGCTTATGTGAGCTATAGGTGACTGGGTCATAGAAAAAAGGTATAAAAAGGACACCAGTGAAAGTTAAGGAAGAACATAATCTCCGATTCTTCTTCAAGCAGGAGATAATAACTATAAAAATTGGCAATAAAGAAAACAGGATTAAAATGGGTCTAAGTCTCTCCCTCCAACCTTCTTTAAATTCTTGATATATTTTTACATTTGGTCTTAGACTTCTAAGCTGAAAATTATGTAGGTCTTTTTTCTTTTCTAGAAAGCCTCAAGACATATTCAGTGTTGTTGAACAGCTTCTGAGCACATCCCCTGAAGTTAAAACAAATGCCTCAACACAGAGATGGAGAGAGAGCCTGGAAGTGTAAGTTAATTTACCTGGGACTCAACTAAATTTTATTTCTCCAAGATCACCTCCTCCCTTTTGTACCTCTGATATAAAAATGCATGTGTTTGTACCAGAGTAAAGTAAAGTGACAAAAGTCAGGCTTCAATGCAAATCACATTTAAATAATTTTTTTTTAAAAAGTGACAGAAGACTGCAACTTCTGTACTCCTGTAAGAACTGAGGAGTACAAACTGTTTGACAGAACAATGAAAAAAGAATCCAACCTAAGTACTGTAGAGCAACTTCTGAATATGTTTTTCCTACTAAGGGAGTTGTCAGTAATAAGCAAAATTGCTGAGAAGGTTGAACGAAACCAGAGTGGAATGAAAACCAACTGGAATGACATGCTGGGCCAAACAACTGTATTTCTTCCTGGGATACTTTGAAACAAAGCCTCCAGGAAGAAAATGACTCAGAGAGGTCATATTTAAGCAAATAATTTAACCCATGTGCTGGTATGAGCTGTTATACTCTACCATGGTCTAATTGATATAACTAAGAGGTAATCTGAAGCCATAAGGGAAAATTCGTGAATCCCTCTGTGAAACTGAGTACTAAAGCACCAGCGTTTCAGTCAATGGATACAAGAGCTTCGCAGACACAAAAAGGACCCCAAGATCTGCTCTAACAGTGAGGGTGTAGAAAGTTGAATGCTCGTTTAATTACCTGTTAATCCATTACGATGATGAATGCTTCAGGGAGAAAGTAGCCAATTCCCCTGGAAATATTGGTCAATATACTTTTATGATCTGAATACTGACACAGGTATTTTTTTGGTAATCTATTGAAGGCCAATTCAAACAATATTTTTACTCTTATTAGAAACATTAGGTTTAGGAATACTTCAGAAGAGTACTACTCTAGTCCAAAGTTGACCAGTCTGGGTTCTATGGAGCTCTGGTTTTTGAAAATCTTAACAGTTACAGTGTGACAGAAAGTGCTTTCTGCTCATATAAATTAGTGAAGCCCAGAAATAAACAATATTAAACAGGATTCCTGTTTACAGGACTTTTCAGAGGATTTATTAGGCTCATATAGACTTTGAATCCCTAAAGGTGGTTACAGAATGCATTTCCCCAATATATTGGTCAACAGGACTCCTTTTTTGGAAAAATGCTTAGAAATATCTTAAATAAATATTGTTCCATAGATCAGAGTATGGGACCTCTGAGAAAATCCAATCTCTTTTCTTCCAATGGAATGAATAATAACTAAATCTTTTTTATGGATGGCTATATTTTAATCCAGTTTCATTTCACTAAGCTGTTTTTGGCCAACCTTTATTTTGACAAAAACCAAAAACACAAAGAAACACAAAGCCTTTTTATTAATTGCTCAAGGTTTCTCTTTCTTTTTTGACAATTAGTTGAATACTACTTCACACAGTGCTGCAAAATAAAGTAGCTTCTATTCACTTTTGGAAGTTTTTTGGAAATCTCTACCTTTAACACTGTTTATTTTTAAATTTGAAAGACCCCATTCCATTGGCACGCAAGTTGGATTTGTGATAAAGTTTGCAGCAGAGCTTGATTTGCAGTGTTTGATATAAATAAGGTAATTGGCACAAATGGAAAATAAAATTCTAAAAGATCTATGATAATCATGAGAAAAGTCACATGAAAAATGAATTGAACAGGCAATTCTTTAGTCTTTCATTGTATTTTCCACCTTTTATGAAGGGAGAAATGGGTTTAACTATTGCTATCTGATTGGCAAAACAATTTCTGGGCTTGTCCTATTTTTATTGGGTTCAATTTAATTTTATTAAAGTTCCTCAAAATTTCAAATTTCAAATTTAAAAAAGCCAGCCTTTTGAATGTCAACCCACCAATCCAATATGTCAAGAAGCAACCCCCAGAGACCTTCTACTCCAGCTTACATGTTATTCAAAATGTGACCTAGATATTTCCTACCAGTTCTATGCTGATTAAATATGTGACATTTCATGAACACAGTCCACATTCAATGCTTTCTCAGATCATATAACCATACGCTTTGAAAGTCATTCACTGAATATTTAGCCAAATGAAATTATGCCTCCATTGAACCAGATCACTTGTACTCATGGCATGACACCAGTTTTTAAAAATTGGAATGTTTAACTTTGAGTAACAGTCGTTAATACAAAGTGAAGTGGACAAATATCCTTGGGTCAGAGAGAAAGAAAACAATCAGCACAACTTAACACATTTATAGGGCTGTTACCTTGCTTTTTCCTCAGTGGAGAAAAATCAGTAAATTTTTTTTAATCCATCTTGTTTTTTCTCAGTTCTTAAAAAACAGGACAAATTCCTCTTTTTTACACAATATAATTTTCAAAGTAAAACCGAAAATCTAATTGGTAAGGAAGCAGGAAGAAACCCTGAAGTTGTCTATTCAAGGTAATACTGTGTGTATGGTATTCAAATAGAGAACATCAGAGTGGCAGTAGCTAGGTATTCTCTTGACTAGGAGCAATGTAGCACGCAGGCAGCTATCATGTTTTAAAGAGATCCTTGTTAGCATTAACATCATGTTATGCATGTATCACCCTGTATTGGCATCTGAGAAGAATTCTTTCTTATTCAGAGAGCTTTTGAAATCTGAATTCTTGATCTTAGCTACTGGCGAATATTATCCTATGGTTATTTGTAACCATTACTTCTTCTTCCATTGGTAACCATTACCTCTTCTTCCATTTTCTATTAACCTACTAGTAGTGACTGTGGAAAGTAAAATTAAGGAGTGATTAAATGGATCATTTTCATTATTAACACCTACCTTGCATTTTACAGGTACATCTAATGGTGCACCACCTTCTGGAGAAACCAAGGGCTTTGTTACAGTAAACTGGTCCAGTGTGATATTACAAGTATAAAAAATATTCCATTCTGTATCAAAACTAGGCACATGCCTTTATTTATAGTAACAGAAGTTAACAGAGTTGAGCAGTTTTGCCTTGGGTCCTGCTTCTTGGCATCCTACATCAGACAAACACATCTCTCAACATATCTCCGCCCAGAACTCCAGGGATCTAGTCTGAGGGTCATCTGTCGGTAACGGAAGGTGAAATCACACTTGGATCTATAGTGGTGAGTAACTAAAAGCACAACCTCTCATTCATATTGCTTTAAAACATGTACAGCATATATGTTTCAAAAAGAAAAGAATATATTGATCTCTTTGTGGTGATGAACCAACAATATGGTATGATGAAAGGCTTTAACAAATAACCATAGATACAAATTTTTCTGTAGAGTATGTTCTAGACCAATGTGTCTTTTAATATGTAAATCCTACACTGTAGGTTGTTCTTTTTTTTTTCTTTTGTTTTTGCAGTGGTAGAAAATGCTGAATAATTGTCCGTGAGTGTGAGCCAAAGATTCAGGTTCATTACTGAGATCCCCAGAATGCCAATATTTGCAATGCAAACACTTAGTATCCCACTGTGTGGAGGGCTCTGACACATGCCTGCCTGCCTTTCGATGGAGAGTCTCCATTGGAAGTCCTCCTGGTTCCAGAGACCCTGCTTTTGACACAGGGGCAGCTGCACATGGCTGCCTCTTAATCTAGTAATTTCCTGTGTCATACTGTCTTACTGATTACCAACACTGACAGAGAGACAGTAGTGTGAGGGGTGGGCCCTCAAATCATTTTCATGTTGAACCTCCTGGGTCCAGCTACCTCCCCTTCCACGACAGCACCATTGTTTTTTCTGGGCACATACTCAAGGTCAATGCTGTTTTTGTGCTTGCCTTTCCCTCGGCTCCACACAAAAAGGAGAAGAAAACAAAATAAAACCACTCCCAGGAATGTGAAGCAGCCCATAGCTGTCGACACCAGTATTGTTTTAAGGTCCAAGGAAAATGTATTGGCATTGGTGCCATTGGAAATGGTGTCATTGGAGTCGGTCATGTACATAGGGGTCCTGTTCGCATAAAGAAAGCGATCTGAAGCGAATCCTTTCACGGTTAGGGAGGCTGTGAAGGTGTCATTCCCAGCAGCATTGCTAGCGATGCAAACATACATCCCACTGTCTTGATCCTGGGCAAAGCGGATTTCCAAGGTGCCATCTGCCAACACAGTGGCTCTGCCATTGGACTTGGTGGTGATGAAACGCCTTCGGGGCGTCACCCAGGAAATCACAGGCTGCGGGTCTCCATCTGCATTGCATTCTAGCTGGACCGTCTGCCCTTCATCTACTAGCAGATGCTGCAACTTCTTTTCACGGATTTTGGGTTTTTTGCAGGTAAAGTAAAAAGAAAGGGCAGTGCTGTGGAAATCCTTGAATGACCTCTCGCGAATGGTGTCTGGGCCAGCACACATGGGTTGCTGGCCACCAAACTGCAGGGTGGGCTGTCGCTGCAAGATCCAGAGAAGGCGGCAGTCACAGGCTAGAGGGTTGTTGTTAATGCTCAGGACCTCCAGAGCCCTAGGGGAAGAGAAGACATTCTCTTCCAACGTTTCCAGCAGGTTCTGAGACACGTTGAGCACGCGTAGGAAGTGGAGCCCTTGGAAGGAGTGAGGTTCAATGGTGCGGAGCTGGGCCCCCACTATATGAAGCTCCTGAAGGCGGATCAGGTCAGAGAACATGCCTGCTTCAATAGTGCTGATGGGATTGTAGGAGAGGTTAAGGTGAGTCAGGTATACCAGGTGTTTAAAGGCGAGGAAAGGTACAGTAGACAGATTGGTGTTGGTGATTGAAAGGGATGTGAGGTTGAGACCATAGAGGCTATTGGCAGGCATCATATCCAGTAAAGGCCAATAGTCAATCTCTAGGTGTTTCAGGTGGAACAGTCTTTTAAAGGCATACACGGGCATATTATTGATACTGAGATGCTTCAGATGCAGGCTGATGAGGCTGCGGAGGTGGGACAGAGCTTCCGTTGGCACTGCTGTTAAGTTGCATTTCTCCAGGGTGAGCTGCTCTAAGCTCAGTAGCCCACTGAATGCCCTGTGTGATATATAAACCAAATCATTGTCCCCCACTTCTAGAGACTTCAGGTTATGTAGATCCTGGAACATGTAGTCTAGTAAAATGACAATCTTATTCTCACTAATGTCGAGCTTGGTGAGATTGGACAGCCCCGTGAATACCCCCAAAGGGACCAACTTCAGACGATTGCCTTTTAGGCGGAGGGAACGCAGGTTAAAGAGATTGTTGAATGCTCCGGGTTCCACATTGGCGATGATGTTGTCACTCAAGTCTATTTCCTCCAGCAGAGGATATGATATGAATTCTTCAGGGTTGACACTTTTTAGCCTGTTTTTACTGAGGTCCAAGATTTTGGTTTCAATGGGAATGCCCTCTGGGATGGCGATCAACCGCCTTCTGTGACAGCTAACAGATTTGTTCTGAGCAGAGCACTCACAGCGAGCAGGGCAGCCAATGGTGGATCCCATGAAGATTAACACCACAGCCAGACCCAGGAATGGCTGCCAGCATGATATGGCCGTGTGAAGCATGACTCCACTTCTTAGTCTACACCTAGGTCACGGGCCTGCATAGAAGGGGCAGAAGAAGGGAGGAAGAGAAGTTGAGTTAGGATATATATAAATAGGTGAAGGGGCATAAATAGGGCAACAAATGTCATGGAAAAGATGCTGGATTTGGAGTCAATCAGATCTGGGCATAAACCTGAGGGTTGACCTTCTTAGCAAAATGTTCTTGGTCAAGTTATTTGACCTCTCCATATTTCAGTTTTCCTGGGTGTAAAATGGGGACAATGAGGATAATAATAGTAATAGCTTCCTAGAGTTGTCATGACAATTTCAGAGCTTGACAACTATAAAGAGATAAAGACAATGTGTGACAGACTGTGAGATAACAAATTTCACACTCAAAATCTCTATTTTGAATTCAAATGAAAGAAACAGAGGTCAACAGCTAAGAAGAAGCAGTTCAGTTTGAATCAGTGTCTGCATCACTAATGTCTAGGATATCATGCTCTATTAAAAACAAAGCTAACAGAAGTTTCATTCAATATCAGGCCTTTAGGTGCAACATATGAAACAAAACTACAGTCAACACAAACTGTTCAAATGTTTTTCTTCATATATACATTTTCTACTTTTAACGTATGCATCTTTCATAATTCAGCATATTTTAATTTATGAAGAGATTTTCTTATTTGAGGCAAACGAAAGGTCCTCATTTTTGTGTTTCTCATAGGAATGAGGCAGAATTAAGGTACAGGATGACTATAATAAAAATGCCCTTTAAAATGATTTTGCGATAAATATTTAGGAATGGGAAGAGAAATAATTTTCAGAAAAAATATCTTTTAATGATAAATGAACCACGCTCCTTCACATTCAAACTCAATGGACCTCTTAAAGTGAAATTAAATAGATACAAATGAGATCATCAGTGAGTATGTTTTAAATGTGGATAGTTTAGCAGACACTGAAATCAACTGAATAATAAGAGGTGTATTATTGAGCTCTGCTTTTCAACTTGGGGTTCTCAGGGATACACTTTATCCAGAAACACCATATTTTACTTAAGGTTAAGTAGCTTGAAACAATGGTTTAGATTAAAAAGTACTTCATAAACTTTGACATTCATTCCTGAACTGTAAAGGAACAATTAGTAAGAAAATAATTATCCAATTACAGTGTTTACCTATATATCTATGTCTACATCTAAACAAATTTATGAATAAAAAATAACCAGTAGGATTAAACGTAATGGTGAATCACTAGATCACTAGAAAATTTTCCTCCAAATGTAGAAACAAGGCAAAAACCCAGAAAGTGCTAGCAAACCAGTTAGACAGGAAAATGAGAGTTATAATTTTTGGAAAATATATGGCAAAACTATTATTATTCATAGATCAAATTAATGTATATCCTGAAAACCAATGGAAATCAACTAAAATGATTAGAACAATAGAATATGTGAATTAGCATACTATGAAATAAATATATAATTTTTTAGAAACCATTTTCTTGTCTACACAAACCATTTAGAATACTATTGTAAAAATTATTTCAGTCATGGCATCTCTGAAAAACATCAAATTCCTTAGTATAGACTTAATAAGAAATACATAGGACTAATATGACAACTAGTAAACCCTATCAAGAATCAAAATAACTTACTAAGAGGGATATACTGTGTATTTAGATAGATGAAACATTATAAAAACATTAACATTATCCTTTTTCCATAGAACAGACATTACAGAGAATAATGTTTTATGCTTGGAAAATTCTAAAATTCATTTGGAAGAAAATATATATGAAAATCATCAGAAACATTAAAAAAACTATGAAAACACCTGCCATACAATGCATTCAAATACAAGATACGAAGCTATAATAATAAATCAGCATGCTATTGACACAAAAATAAACAGTCCAAAAAAACAGAAACAGGGATGGTATCTAAAGATATTTGAAAACTCTATATTAAAGGATAGCATTTTAAGTCAGTGAGAAAAATACAGATGATTGGATTGATATTTTGTGGGAAAATTTGCATACTAACTTTACTTCTTCCAACAAAATAAATTCCAGATGAATTAAAGATTCAAATATAAGAAGAAAACATGTACTAGAAAAAAATTCAGTAATTTTATAATATTTACCTCTTTTCAGTCTATCCCAACCTGTTACTGGCTTAAAGCAAGCACTGAACTGCATTGTCACTATAGATTAGTATTCATTTTACAGAATTTTAATTTCAATGAAATCACATAATACATACTCTTATATCCAGCATCTTTCACTCAGCATAATGTTTTTGAGTTTCAACCATGTTGCGGCATGTAACAGTAGTTTGTTCTTTTTTATGTCTGGTAGTATTCCATTTTGTCACAACAACTTGCTTATCAATTCAACTATTTTTGGAAACTTGGGCTGTGTCTAAGAGCTGCTGTGACTTAATATAAGATGTCTTTGTGCATACTTATGTTTTTATTTTTTAAAAATATATACCTAGACATTAAACTTTTAGGTCATGGGGTAGGAATATGTATAGTATTAATAAGAAACAGACACATGTTTTGCCAAAGAGATTATACCATTCAGCATTTCCACTAGCAGTGCAAGAGAGTTTCAAGTGTTCCATATCCCCTTCAACATGGACATTGACCGTCTTTTATGTTATCCATTCTCGTGGGACTGTATTTTCTCATTGCATTTTCCTCATAACTAGTGATGCTGAGCTGCTTTTTGTCTGCTTATTGCCCATATATGGAGATTATTTGGTATATTTTATCTTTAAACATTTTGCTCACTTTTAATTGGTTTTTTAAATTATTGAGATATAAATATTTATACATTATAAATACAGTTTCCTTATTAGGTAAATATGACAATTTTATGCTCATCTGTGGTTTACCTCTTCCTTTTCTTCATAATTCTTAAAGAGCAGAAGTTTTAAAATTTAAATCAATTTTAACATGTTTTTCCTTTTATGATTTAGCCTCTTTGTGTTCTATTTGAGACCTTTGCCTATACCAGTGTCTTGAAGATTTTCTCCTAAGAATTTTTAGTTTTATTATTTGCATTCAAATCTATGATCCATTTTGAATTAATTGTGTATAGCATGAAGTAGGAATGAAGATTTTTTTTTCTCTCCTACAGCTATTTAGTTTTTAGAGTGTTATTTCTTAAAAAGACTTTCCTTTCTAGCCAGATGGGGTGGCTCACCCCTGTAATCCCAGCACTCCTGAAGGTTGAGGTGGGTGGATTACTTGAGGCCATGAGTTTGAGATCAGCCTGGGCAACATAGCAAGATTCCCCTATCTACAAAAATAAAAAAATAAAATAGCCAGGCGTGATGGCACGCACCTGAGTAGTAGTCCTGCCTAGTAGGCAGGAGGATTGCTTGAACCAAGGAGTTTGAAGCTGCAGTGAGCTGTGATTGCCACTGCACTCCAGTATGGGTGACAGTGAGACCCTGTCTCTACAAAAATATGAAAAATAAAAATAAAGTTACCTGAGGATATTTGTCAAAAATCAATTGATCATTTATGTACCTCTCCATTTCTGTTTTCTATTCTGCTCCACCAATTTATATGTCTGTTATACCAGTACAGCTCTCTTGGTTGCTGTAGCTATTTAATTCTTGGTTGCAGTTTAATTCTTAAACTCAGTTTAATTTACAGTTTAAATTACAGTTTAATTAAACTGCAGTTTAATTCTTAAAATCAGACGGTGTTAGTCATCCAATTTTTGTTGCCTTTTCAGAAAGTCCTTTGGCTTTTCTAGATCATTTGAATTTCTATATAAATTTTAGCATCAACTCAGCAATTTCTAAAGAAATTTTCTGTGATGAGTCCATTAATAAATCTATGGAGAAACAATATTATGACAATATTGAACAACTTTCCAATCCATGAATGTTGCACTATCTTCATACCTTTAGGTATTCTTTCATTTCCTTCAAAAAATATATTGTCATCTACAAATAAAGATGGTTTCATTCTTTTCTAATTTGTATTCTTTATTTTTTTGCATCTTTCACATTTGTTAGTACCTCTCATACAATGTCAAATAGGAGAATTATTTGTTTTTTCTCCATTAAGTTTGATGTTAACTGTGGGTTTTTTCATAGATGACCTTTGTTAAGATAAGGAAGTGTTTTTTCTCAGTTAACTAAGATTTTAAAAATTACAAGTGAGTATTGAATGAAAAAATGCTCTTCTGTATCCATAGAGATGATCTTAATGTTTTTCTTCATTATTCATTTAATATGGCAAGTAATACTGATTAATTTTTGAAGATTAAATCATCACACTTCTGGGATAAACCCTACTTTGTCATTTATTGAATATTGTATTTGTAATATTTTTTGGAATTGTTCTGTTAATATTTGGTCAATAACTTTTCTATTTTATGAGAAGTTTAATCTAGTTTTTAGTTTCTTTGTAATGTGTTTGTATACTTTTAGTATCAGAGTACAGTAGTCCCTCCTTATCCACAATTTTGCTTTCTATGGTTTGTTATGATCAACCGTGGTCCAAAATAAGGTGAGTACAGTGGTTATTTTAAAGGAGAGTGAGAGAGAGACTACATTCATATAACTTTTATTATAGTATATTTTTTATAATTGTTCTATTTTGTTAGTAATTTTCATCATAGGTGTGTATACACAGGGAAAAACAGTATTTACAGGGTTTGGTACTATCTGCAGTTTCAGGCGTCCACCAGGGAACTTGGAACATATTCCTTGTGGATAAGGGAGGACTACTGCAATACAGTCCTTACAAAACCAGTAGATAAGTATTCCTTAATTTCTTGTTCTCTTTTTCCTAAAAAGTTTATATAGAATTATTATTTTTATTATACTTCAAGTTCTGGGATACATTTGCAGAATGTGCAGGTTTGTTACATAGTTATACATGTGCCTTGGTGGTCTGCTGAATCCATCACTCTGTCATCTACATTAGGTATTTCTCCTAATGCTATCCCACCCCCAGGCCCCAACAGGCCCTGTTGTGTGATGTTCCCCTCCCTGTGTCCATGTGTTCTCATTGTTCTACTCCCATTTATGAGTGACAATATGTGGTGTTTGGTTTCTGTACTTTTATTAGTTTGCTGAGAATGATGGTTTCCAGATTCATCCATATCCTGCAAAGGACATGAACTCATCCTTTTTTATGGCTGTCTAGTATTCCATGGTGTATATGTGCCACATTCTCTTTATCCAATCTATCACTGATGAGCATTTAGGTTGGTTCCAAGTCTTTGCTATCATGAACAGTACTGCAATGAACATACATGTGCACGTGTCTTGATAACAGAATGATTTATAATCCTTTGGGTATATACCCAGTAATGGGATTGCTGGGTCAAATGGTATTTCTATTTCTAGATCCTTGAGCAGTTGCCACACTGTATTCCACAATGGTTGAACTTATACTCCCACCAACAGTGTAAAAGTGTTCCTATTTCTCTACATCTGTTGTCTCCAGATTTTTTAATGAATACCCTTCTAACTGTTGTGAGATTATATCTCAATGTGGTTTTGATTTGCATTTCTCTAATGACCAGTGATGGTGAGCTTTTTTTCACATGTTTGTTGGCTACATAAATGTCTTTACTTGAGAAGTGTCTGTTCATATCATTTGCCCACTTTTTGATGGGGTTGTTTTTTTCTTGTAGATTTTTAAAAATTCTTTGTAGATTCTGGATATTAGCCCTTTGTCGGACTGGTAGATTGCAAAACTTGTCTCCCATTGTGTAGATTGCCTGTTCACTCTAATGATAGTTTCTTTTGCTGTGCAGAAGCTCCTTAGTTTAATTAGATCGCTTTTGTTGCCATTGCTTTTGGTGTTTTAGTCATGAAGTCTTTGCCCATGCCTATGTCCTGAATGTTATTGCCTAGATTTTCTTCTAGGGTTTCTATGGTTTTAGGTCTTAGGTTTAAGTCTTTAAAAGTCATTAAGGCTAATGTGGTTGACTGTGTTGTTCAGCTCTTGTAAAATTAGTAAGAGCTAACTAACTTTTAGCTGCACTAGCAATTACTTTTAAGTTGCACTAGCAATTACTGAGACATAGGTATTATTAAAATCTCTAACTATGAATGTGAACTTGTATCTTCCTGATATCTATACATTTGGGTTTCATTTATGTTAAAGCTCTGATATGAAGCACATGTTCAATCGATTTCTGATATATCTATCATTTATCCTTAGGAAGAGTTCATATTTGTCTCTAGCAATGCCCCTTGTTTTTAAGTCATCTTTGTTGAGATAATATTTTGGGGTTTATTTCATTTTGGCTCATTCCTCAAATTTCAAAATTTCAGAAATAGGATATTGAAATATATGATTAAAAGGAGTATATTCAAGAGAACACAAGAACAATCAGCTTCCTTCCATTTTGGAATTAAGATTTTTAAAAAGACAAGCTGTTAAAATCTGGTTGCTCTTCTAGTCTAATATGTTGAGAAACAGAATCCTGGTTGGGAAATCTTAGCTGAAACTATTTTCAAACTATTAATGTTTCAGTATTCACAGTCCACTGGCAACACACTTGCAGCCAAATACTTCCTGGCAGCCGAGGTGAAATAATACTCAATAAAACATGACCTGAGACATATCTAAACAGACAATATTTGCTTTGCCATTGAGGATTCTCTATCTTGCAGCAATAATTTCCCCACAGGAAGTACCCTTTGCCCGGTTCACAGTATAGCTTAATGCTGTTTTCCTTAAGCTGTGATTGAATCATTTGTAACACACAAACTGTGGTATGACAATTTAAATGATTAAAATAGCCACTCTAGCTTTCTTAAACAATGTTTTTTTGGTATATCTTGTTTTCTTTTTTCACTTTGTACATACATGTTGTTTTATATTTAAAAAGCTTCTCTTTTGACAGCATGTGGTTAGTTCTTTCTTTTGGATCTGGTCTCATAATCTCTGCCTTTCATTATATTGCTTAGTCCATTTACATTGAGTATACTTATTGACATGGTTGTACTTAGGGATGCTATTTTGCTATCTGGCGTCTATTCGTCCCTTGCATTTTTTGTTCCCGTCTTTCTCCTTTCTTGCCTTATTCCCTCTGATTTTTTTAGTGTTGTATTTCAATTCCTCTTTTGACTTTTTAATCTATATTTTATCTTATTTTTATTTATTCCTCTAGGAATTGAAGTATACAGATGGTCTCCAATTTATAATGGTTTATTTATAATGTTTCAATTTTACAATGCTGTGAAAACAGTATGCATTCAGTAGAAACTATATTGTGAGTGCCCATAGAACCATTCTTTTTTTCCCATTTCAGTACAGTATTCAGTAAATTACACGAGATATTCAATACTGTCACAAAATAGGCTTTTTATTACATGATATTGTACACCTTTAGGCTAATGTAAGTGTTCTGAGCACATTTAAGGTAGGCTAGGGAGGTTAGGTGTATTAAATGCATTTTAAGTGTTATGATATCTTTAACTTACAATAGGTTCATTGGGATGTCACCCATCATAAGTCAAGGAGCATCTGTACATCTTCATCACAGTCTACTTTAATATTGAATTGCTTCAAGTAAAATACAGGAGCTCTGCAACAGCATATTTCCATTTACACTCCTTCCCTCATCCTTGGTGGACAGAGGTACAGGCAAGAGAATAGTGTTTGCAAAGGCATGGAAACAATAAAAAACACCCTATAATTTGAGACAAAGTAGTTCAGAATGGTTGGAACAAAAACTGAGGAGAGAAAAGAGGCTGAAGAAGTAATTAGAGGAATGATTTGTAAAGGGGTTATAAACTGTGATAAGCTGTTTACACTTTATCCTGAGAGCAATGGCAAGCCATTAAAGTGTTTTATGCAAAAGAGTGATATGGTCAGATTTACATTTTGGAACGATTAATCTGATTCCAACATGAAAAATAGACTCACAGAAGGGAAAGACTTGAAGCTGATAACTCGGGAGACTGTTGTGTTAATTCAAGTCAGAAAAAAATAGTGGTTACTCTCAGGGTCATGGGTGTAGTGTTGGGTAAATGGACAAATTCAAGAGGTATTCTGAGGCAGAACAGAATTTCTTCACAGACAATCAGCTGTGGAGGGTGTAGGAGAAGAGAAGCAAAGAATATTTACACTTTTTTACAATGAGGTGAGACCTGGTGTCCTTCCCTGAGATAGAGAACTTAAAGCAGCCTGAGGAATTCCTGGTTCCCTCAAATGTGTTCATCACTAGACCAAGATGTGTGGGGTCCCTGGGCAGATTAATGATTTTACCACTCCTTAAAAATAATATTTTTTGTAATAGCTTTTAGAATTTCTTTGGTAGGGTAGGGAAACAGATTTTCAATTATAATCAGATGACTATGTTCAATGTAAAAGTTTCATAATACACTTTATGCTTTACTGTTCGTTTTTGAATTAATGGTAAAGTGTGAGTCATTTTTTATAAATTCCATTGTAGAGTACTGTCTTCCTTTGCAGAATTTGCCCAATCTATCACCAGTTAAATAAAGAAACAGTTGGCATCTTATTTCTGATTTATTTCAGCAGTGGTTAAGAGAAAGTTTGTTTATTGCTTAGATTCCTTAATTTGGCTGTAAGTATGTCTGCCATGGAAGACAGTATCTAACTAGATCATGGCCAAAATGTAACTAAAAAGGAGCTCAACTAAGGTGGATCAATTTCAGCTCCAAAGTGAAGAACTGTCAAACAAGAAGGGTGGATAAGTATTCAGCAAGCCTCCTGCCAGTGAGGTCTCCTTACATCTGGCACTCCTTGCCCATTCTACTAATGTCCTTCAGCTAGGCAGAAGTGGATAATTTGGGGCTACATCTCATCAGCTTTTTGAATAGCCTAGAAACGGTGGAGGAATGTTGGGCTTTATTATTATTCTTACAAATATTTCTCAGTTTTAGCCCAGAAGGCAAACTGCTGACTCTATTTAGCTTTCACAGTCAGCAGAAGTCTTACAATCAAAGCTTGCTCATAATGTCCGACTGTGACCAAGGTTTCACAAGATGAACTTCGTTTCATTTGGAATAAAGCAGGAAACTAAAATCTATAGGGAGTTGACTAGGGCCTTTCCATTAGTTCTGATCAAAAGAACTCTTAAGCACAATGATTAGTACCTTTTAAAACCTAGCATGTGAAGTTGGATATTTTTATACTTACACATTTTTTTTATGCTGGGTATTTATTCCCCACTCATTCTATTTATGTAAGAAACACACATCAAAACATCAAGAAGTAGACTTAAAGAAGCAACATAAAAGACCTGAAATAGCCAAAATTTGAGCTCACTCATACCTGGCCCAAATTCTGATTTTGACATTTGTTAGCTATAGGATATACTCATCTACATCTATGCTTCTTTCTCCTCTGTGAATTTTTGATAATACGGAATAACTGTGAGCATTAAAGATGGTGTATATGGTGCCTAGTACATAAATAATAGCTATAATTTTATTATTTTTTAATAGGATAATAATTTGGTTTGCTGAAGCAGTATTTGTCAGGATTGAAAGAAAACCAAATAAAGGCATGGATTTCCTCTGAAGACAGGAGAACATTGCAGAAAGATGTCCTCAAACAGATGATACAGTGATAAGGTGAGTGAAGAGATTGGTAAAATGGAGAAAGAGAAGTGAAGAATTTCAAGCAGCCATTATTTTTAAAAGCACAAGTAAGAAAGGAAAGAGAGCATGGTGGTTGTATGTTGTTTAAAAAGAAAGTTTAGGAGGAAACAGCTGCTTTGATGGGTAAGGTAATGATAAATTGCTTAGCCGGGAAATTCTGTGATTAATTTAGTTCTCTGGCAACTGAACAAGGCACCAAACGATAAAGGGATAGCACAGGAATGTCTTTAAACTTTCAGACTATCTAATGATAATTTTTTTTTTTTTTGAATTCAGTAAAGCTATTTCCCAAATGGAGAGGAGTGAGTAAAGAGTGGGTTGAGGTAGCGGTTAAAAAATAAATAAATAAATAAAAGCAAAGCTTTTAATGAATAATGCTGGCCAAAATACATCTGAGGCTGTAATTTCCAGATGTCTAGAGCTATAACTTCAGAAATCCTGGTCTCCACGAAAGTCAGATATGGGAGAGTTGTGAAAGTTGTATAAAATATTTGAAAACTGAATCAATTTTAGTATGAGCAAGTCTGGAAACTCAACCAGGGTTACCTAAGTGCTTTCAAGCCAACTTGAGATCTAGCCCAAAGTCCGAGACCTGGCAGGAAATACTGGATTTGAACTCTTAAGAAATATATCTTTATACATGATTTCTAATTATCCTCCAAAGCATCGCATTTAACTGTTTCTCTCTACTTATTTTTGGTAAGGAAGGAATGGAAACTTTCAATATTGAGGCTCAACTTGGAGAATATTCAAGGGGAAATGGTAATAGCCAAAATGAAAGCCAGGCTTGGAGAGCATCAAATGTGTTATATTTTGTATTTTTCCCAAAATTTACAGATGTAATAATAAAGTTACTCAGTGGCTCAGGCAAGTAGGTAGTCAGTTACCCACTATTGTAGATACCTCTCTATTAGCCATATGCAGATGACCAATTCTGGGAGTAACTGAAGATCGTATTTTGGTCTGTGGTTATTAGGCTAGGGACTGATATATGCTGACAATTACTATTTCGTTTGAAGGCTTTAAAGACAATGTGAGATTCTATCTGTATAAAAAGTAGCTGAATTAGCTGTTAATATGATTTAATGCAATGCAGTTGATGTAAATTGATATAAAAATGGGCATATGACTAGTAAATTGAGCAGGTGATATAGTCAGATAGCATCTTTATTCTTTTCCTCTATTCTCTCTTTATAATTTATTTAGGGGTGGTAAGAAGATCAAGAAAATTGTTATTTGATTGGAACTGTGCTATAGATAACTCAGTGTTCTCTGGGTCTGGGGAATTTTAAAGCTCACTCCTTTTGTGAAGCAATTTTTGGGGGTTCTTCAGGCTCCACAATCAAGGGCTATCCTCTATGTAGTTCCCTTTCATCTGAATGAATGAATCTTTATTCTGGCTTGTTGAATAATTATTCCATAGTCTCTAGGAATATCTTATTTACAGAGGTCTTATAACCTCTTCCAGGTGGCCTTGTAATAAACGAGCTCCCTCAGGTATATTGCCTTCAAGGGCATGGAAAAAACTCATTTGCCCAAAAAACTCTGGAAATGCAGAGCAGTCTCAATACAGCAGCAACTTTCTTTACTCTACCACAAGCCACAAAAGAGGATATCTAGCCTAATATTTGTTTTCTGGATTTGCCAGGAAGGAGTTAGACAGAAGTCACGATGTGTCTTTAACTACAGGCAAAAATTATTAACATTTCCATATGATTCTGTTGAAGCAATTTTCTCCTGATTTCAGGAGAAGAGGAAAGAACTTTTCTTGCTTGATGCATCATTTGCCTATTTTTTCAATCCAGGTTTTTTCGAGCTCTTAACTTTTACCCTGTAATTCTCTCATGCTTTCTCATACATTATCACTGAAATACCTCTCATTGCAAATAGAGAGCAACTATAACTATTTTAAAAAGCAGATTTTTGTTCAGTAACACTTCCTTTTAAGAATAAAAATAAAAATAAAAATATAAAACACACAAAATTTTCTCATCTTCCCTCTGGGCTCTGCTTTGGTATCTTTTTCCCTGATTTACACTGGACTGTATCTATTTGAAAACACAAATTCATCTTGTATTGAAGTGACTAGTGAACAATTAGCAAAGCTTGTCTTAAGTCATTAATTAATAGTTTAGTTTCTGTTTAATCTTTCCTGAAACTGGAGAGCCCTCTGTTCTGGTGTTTATTTTGATCTCTTTGAAATGCAAATTATTTGCTCTTCTGCAGTTCTGAATCTCCTTTTGGCCTACATAGAAATACTTGGACATATATAGTATGCCTATTCTACTTAAAATTTTTAATGATGAAAGTGTTTTTTTCTAGCTTTGAGGTTTGTCTCTTTGAAATTAATATTACTAATTTAAAGGGAAGTTGGCTTAAGATGCCTGTTGGCCTCACAAATGTGATGTGAAATGCTCCTAATCTGTAAGGCAGTATACAGTAATGGCTAAAAGCACAGATATGCAACCATCAAACTGTGTTTAAGTCAAACCGTCTGTTATTCTCAGTTTTCTTACCTTTAAAATGAGAACAGTAGTAACTGTCCTACAGGGTTACTGTGTGTATGAAATGTGATTGTGTACATAAAGTCAGAGCTCTATACTTCTATCATCTCTATTTAGAGAAAGGGAAATGTTGCTCATGGTATGACACAAAATCTCTCAACTGCAGGAAGTACTGAAAACTTTTTTTGATGTAAATAGTCATAGAGAGGCTATGTAATCTGGAGGCAATGAATTAATCTATTAAGGTAGATGTTAAGGCCTGTTAAGTATTTTATATTACACCTGAAAACAACCAGGTAATCACACCCAGGGCAAAAATTTCTGCTAAGAAGTTACTTAAGTTCCTCTAAAGATAGTTAGGACAAGCTATGAAATATATGCCTCAGTATACACCATGGAGTACTATGCAGCCATAAAAAAGGACGAGTTCATATCCTTTGCAGGGACGTGGATGTAGCTGGAAACCATCATCCTCAGCAAATTAAAACAGGATCAGAAAACTGAACATTGCATGTTCTTACTCAGAATGGGAGCTGAAGAATGAGAACACAAGGACACAGAGAGGGGAACATCACACACTGGGGCCTGTCGGGTCTTGGGGTGAAAGTCGAAGGAGAGCATTAGGACAAATACCTAATACATGCAGGGCATAAAACCTAGATGATGGGTGCAGCAAACCACCATGGCACATGTATACCTGTGTAACAAACCTGCACATTCAGCACATGTATAAGAAAAAGAAACGTGTGCCTCACTTTGACTGGGTCAAAGAAAGTCTGGCTGCCTTCTGTGATAATTGCTCAGGCTTCAAAACCCACCCAGGCCTACCTGCACAGAACGTGTGCCCACAGAGAACAACTACCCCTCCTTCATAAGGTTACTAAAGTTTACTTCGGAAAATATCAACTGGAGGAGAATTCTGTTAAGTAGCTTCCCTTTCAGATTCTTGAATTTTATCTATTGTTCCATGAAAAACTGGACTCTTTCAAGTGTGGATATTCATGAACAAAAGCACATCTCTCTGGAGATTACCTGGTTTTAATTAGTTGGTGCTGAATGCACCTAGACATCTTAGCTTCTTTCTTACTTAACGCTGTGCAGACAAGATAGCTGTCTTAAATCCCTTTTGGAACACTCTGGAAATGAAGAAATATAAATTTCTACCAGCTTCTATAACAGATAAACCCTTAAATCTCAGTGGCTTAAAACAATAGAAGTTTATTAGTTCTGCTCCGTACAGACATCAAGGGACTTGGGCTCTATTTTGTGGCTCCTTCCTCTTCTAGGTCTTTGAAGTTCTTTCCATTTGATATGAAAAAAGACAAAGAGGATCATAATTCTGAGGTTTTCCTAAACCAGACCCAACAATAAACTTATAATGTCTGTTCATGTTTCATCAGTCAGAAATCAGTCGTGGGCATATCCAACTAAATGCAAAGGAGGCAGGAAAATGTAGTTTAGCTACATGGCTATGAAGAAGATAAAATAGGGTTGGTAGTAACTAGCCAGTCTCTGTCAAAATAAATAGCAATTGATATTAATATGAATATAGTATGTATGCCTAGATTTATGCTTCTTTTTTTTGTTTATAAGTTGTTTCAGAGAAGACATAGTCATCTGGAAAATGACCTACTGTCTACCTATTTATTAATGATCACTGATGTCATTTTGTATTTAACTCTGTAGGTTTTTACACATTAGACAAAAACATCTTGGCATAGTAAGGTTTAACTCTGGCCTTTGTTAAATAGAGGCCTTTTGCCAGATAGAGTGCTGCATCTAAAATTCCTATTTGCATGCCTACTCTTAATTCATACTAAATTCCTAGCTGGTGGAAATGCAACCTGTAAAAAAATTATGTATCAAGCTAAGCAAGAACATGCAATTCGTTACATTTCAAAAAGTGTCATATTTTTTGCCTGTAACTTTAGCAGGTATTTGGGAACTTCTATCTATTGATGGTTGCCAACTAACTGTTTGAGCTCTGTCCAAAACAGAGTAGAAAACTATCAAAGTAGGAAGTATATTTAATTGAACTCAATAAACACCTTCTGGCTACCTTTTATATGCAAAGCAGAGCTGGGTACAGAGATGAGCAAATGCAATACTTATTCTCAAACAGCTTATAGTCGAGTAAGGAAACACTGTCCAGTGAACAAATTAATGATATTAATTTGAATCACATGACAACTTTAAGCAGCAAAGATGCACTTTAGTACATTGTTTTTTCCATATTTCAATATATTAAATAATGTCCAGCCCTGGAAAAATAATTGGAAACTGATGTTTCCAATTGACTATTATGCAGGCATTAAAATGATGGCTACAGGAGATATTTATTTGGAAAATGTTTATATCTACATCATGAACATAGTTAAGAAAAAATACCTTTATGCGTCAAGGAAAAGATTGGGAGGAAATAGGCCAAATTTTTAAGTGTTAGATTGTGCAATAGGTATTAGTTACTTATTCCAGAAGTTCTGCTTTCTCTTCGTGTGTTTAAAAAAATGTTTTCAATGTGTATTATATTGCACTGATTTTGAGGAAACTAACAATAAAAACAAAAATGCAATAAAAGTCCTTCAAAATTCAATCATAGGTAACATCTGTTCTGAATGAGCAACACATATAGATAAGATGCCATATCTTTAGTCGATTAATTGGTCATATTATCAGGTTAGGGCAGAAGATAAGTCTCCTTTTTCTTTACTACTATTTTCCTCATTATGGTACTTTATCTCAACGATTAAAAAAAACTGATAATATATAATTGTATATAAAATTGTAATTTCCTACCTCTCTCTTTATTAAGGAAATACATGTAAGGGGGGAGAGAGAAGATCAAATATGCATATATTCTAGTTTATTTGTATTTTGATAAACATTTCTGGAATCATAGGGAATCACATTATTTTAAATATATTTACATTCCTATAATACACATGCTAATTATTCTCATTTAAATAAATTGTACTGAAAGAAAACCAGTAAACGGCTCAGCAAACTGGGATTATAATGATTCAAAATGAAGGTGAAAACCGATAAAGTATGAAAGAACACAGATACAGTGTAAAACAGCTTACATAAAGGAATGAATCCTGGCAATTTAAGTTTGTTTATGGTAAACAAAATCATTTGAGGCTTTAACTTAGCTACTTCAGGAGTATAATTCATAGGTTATGTGAAAGCTTCATTGAGTATGTACACCTAGGTGAACTCTTAGTTTAGTTTTCCAATAAGAAAACTGGTTTCAAAGTAGGCCTGTTAGTGGCTAATCATGTGTGGCCAGAAAAAGAGAAATATTAACTAAAAATTTCTGGAACAAATCATTTATAGGCCTTATTAAATATCTTTCAGGGGACTTCCGCCAAGATGGCCAAATAGGAACAGTTCTGGTGCACACGTCCCAAGAAGACTGATGCAGTAGCTGGGTGATCTCCATGTGTCCAACTGAGGTACCAGATTCATCTCATTGGGACTGATTTGACAGTGGGTTCAGCCCAATGAGGGTCAGCTGAAGCAGGGTGGGGCGTTTCCTCACCTGGGAAGTACAACGGGCTGGAGAACTTCTCTCTTAGCCAAGGAAAGCCATTAGGGATTTTTCCCGACAGGCTGGCACCCTGGCTCAGATACTGTGCTTTTCCCACTGTCTTCACAACCCACAGACCAGGAGATTCCCTCCAGTCACTACAACATCAGTGTCCCAGGTTTTAGCTGCAATTTATAGATTCAATGCTTTCCCCATCAAGCCACCGTGGACTTTCTTCACAGAACTGGAAAAAACCACCTTAAACTTCATATGGAACTACAAGAAAGCCTGCATAGCTGAGATAATCCTAAGCAAAAAAAATACAAAGTTGGAGGCATCATGCTACCTGACTTCAAACTATACTACAAGGGTACAGTAATCAAAACAGCATGGTACTGGTATCAAAATAGAGGTATAGACCAATGGAGCAGAACAGAGGCCTCAGAAGTAATGCCACACATTTACAACCATCTGGTCTTTGACAAATGTGACAAAGCAAGTAATGGGGAAAGGATTCCCTATTTAATAAATGGTGTTGGGAAACATGGCTAGCTATATATAGAAAGCTGAAACTGGATCCCTTCCTTAAACCTTATACACAAATTAACTCCAGATGGATTAAAGATTTAAACATAAGACCTAACACCATAAAAACCCTAGAAGAAAACCTAGGCAATACCATTCAGGACATAGGATGGGCAAGGACTTCATGACTAAAATACCAAAAGCAATGGCAACAAAAGCCAAAATAGAGAAATGGGATCTAAATAAACTAAAGAGCCTCTGCACAGCAAAAGAAACTATCATTAGAGAGAACCAGCAACCAACATAATGGGAAAAATTTTTGCAATCTACCCATCTGACAAAGGGCTAATATCCAGAATCTACAAAGAACTTAAACATATTTACAAGAAAAAACCCCATGACACAGAACCACTCATTTCCCTGAAAAAGAGGGCTGAAGCCAGGGAGCCAAGTGATCTGGCTTGGTGGGTCTCACCCACACGATGACCAGTAAGCTAAGATCCACTGGCATGAAATTCTTGCAGCCAGCACAGCAGTCTGAGCTTGACTTGGGACATTCAAGCTCAGTGGGGAGAAGGGCATCTGCCATTGCTGATGCTCAGGTAGGCGATTTTAACCTCACCTATGTAAACAAAGTCACACAGATGTTTACACAGCAACTAGGCAGAGCCCATGGCAGCTCAGCAAGGCCTCTGCAGGCAGACTGTCACTAGACTTCCTTTTTGCTGGGTAGGGCATCTCAGAAAAAAGGTGCCTGTCAGAGACTTATAAATAAAGCCCCCACCTTCCTGGGATACAGCACCTAGGAAAAGGGGCAGTTGTGGTTACAGCCCCAGCAGACTTAAACATCCCTGCTTGGCAGCTATGAAGGGAGCAACGGATCTCCCAACATAGCACTCAAGCTCTGTTAAGGGACAGACTGCCTCCTCAAGTGGTTCCCTGATCCTTGTGTGTCCTGGCTGGGAGATACATCCCAGCAGGGGCTGAAAGACACCTCATACAGGATAGCTCTGGCTGGCATCTGGTGGGACCCTTCTGGGATGAAGCTACTCGAAGAAGGAACAGGCAGCAGTTCTTGCTGGTCTTTAGCCCCTGCTGGTGATTCCCAGGCAAACAGGGTCTGCAGTGGACCTCCAGTAAACTCCAACAGACCTGCAGCAGAGGGGCCTGACTGTTAGAAGGAAAACTAACAGAACAGAGTAGTTTCAACATCAACAGAAAGGAGGCCCACTCAGACTCCTCATCCAAAGGTCATAAACTTCAAAGACCAAAGGTAGATAAATCCACAAAGATGGGACGAAACCAGTGCAAAAAGGCTGAAATCTCCAAAAACCAGAATGCCTCTTCTCCTCCAAGGAATCACAACTCTTCAACAGCAAGGAAACAAAACTGAATGGAGAATGAATTTGATGAACTGACAGAAGTAGGCTTCAGAAGGTGGGTAATAACAAACTCCTCCAAAGTAAAGGAGCATGTTCTAACCCAATGCAAAGAAGCTAAGAACCTTGAAAAAAGGTTAGATGAAATGTTAACGAAAATAACCAGCATAGAGAAGAACATAGATGACTCGATGGAGCTGAAAAATACAGCATGAGAACTTTGTGAAGCGTACCAAAGTTTCAATAGCTGAATCGATCAAGCAGAAGAAAGGATATCTGAGATTGAAGATCAATCCAATGAAATAAAATGAGAAGGCAAGATTAGAGAAAAAGAGTGAAAAGGAAGGAAAAAAGCCTCCAAGAAATATGGGATTATGTGGACAGACGAAATTTGCGTTTGATTGGTGTACCTGAAAGTGATGGGGAGAATGAAATCAAGTTGGAAAACACTCTTAAGGATATTATCCAGGAGAACTTCCCCAACATACGAAGGCAGACCAAAATTCAAGTCCAGGAAATACAGAGAACACCATAAAGATATTCCTCAAGAAGAGCAACCCCAAGACACATAATCATCAGATTCACCAGGGTTGAAATGAAGGAGAAAATGCTAAGGGCAGCCAGAGAGAAAGGTCGAGTCACCCACAAAGGGAAGCCCATCAGATTCACAGCAGAAACCCTACAAGCCAGAAGAGAGTGGAGGCCAATATTCAACATTCTTAAAGGTTTTTTTGACCCAGAATTTCATATCCAGCCAAACTAAGTTTCATAAGTGAAGGAAAATAAAATCCTTTATGGACAAGCAACTGCTGAGAGATTTTGTTACCATTGGGCTTGCCTTTCAAGAGCTCTTGAAGGAAGCACTAAACATGGAAAGGAACAACCAGTACCAGCGACTCCAAGAACATACCAAATTGTAAAGACCATCAACACTATGAAGAAACTCCACCAACTAACAGGAAAAACAACCAGCTAGCATCAAAACGGCAGGATTAAATTCACATATAACAATATTAGCCTTAAATGTAAATGGGCTAAATGCCCCAATCAAAAGGCACAAACTGGCAAATTGGATAAAGAATCAAGACCTATCAGTGTGCTGTACTCAGGAGACCCATTTCACATGCAAAGACACACATAGGCTCAAATAAGGGGACGGAGGAAGATTTACCAAGCAAATGGAAAGAAAAAAAAAAGTAGGGGTTGCAATCATAGTTGCTAATAAAACAGACTTTAAACCAACAAAGATCAAAAGAGACAAAGAAGGGCATTACATAATGGTAAAGGGATCAATGCAACAAGAAGAGCTAACTCTCCTAAACATATATGCATCCAATACAGGAGCACCCAGATACATAAAGCAAGTTCTTAATGATATACAAAAAGACTTTTAACTCCCACACAATAATAGTGGGAGACTTTAACATTCCACTGTCAATATGAGACAGATCAACAAGACAGAAAAGTATCAAGGATATCCAGGAATTTAACTCACATCTGGACCAAGCAGACCTAACAGACATCTACAGAACTCTCCACCCCAAATCCACAGAATATAAATTCTTCTCAGTACCACGTTGCACTTATTCTAAAATTGACCACATAATTGGAAGTAAATCACTCCTCAGCAAATGCAAAAGAATGGAAATCATAAAAAAACATCTTTCAGACCATTTCACAATCCAATTACAACTCAGGATTAAGAAAGTCACTCAAAACCACACAACTACATGGAAATTCAACAACCTGCTCCTTAATGACTACTGTATAAATAATGAAATGAAGGCAGAAATAAAGATGTTCATCGAAACCAATAAGAACAAAAACACAACATACCAGAATCTCTGGACACATTTAAAGCAGTATCTAGAGGGAAATTTATAACACTAAATGCACACAAGATAAATGAGGAAAGATCTAAAATCAACACCCTAATGTCATGATTAAAAGAACTAGAGGAGCAAGATCAAACAAATTCAAAAGCTAGCAGAAGACAAGAAATAACTAAGATCAGAGAAGAACTAAAAGAGGTAGAGACACAAAATCTCTTCTAAAAATCAGTGAATCCAGGAGCTGGTTTTTGAAAAGATCTACAAAATAGACCACTAGGCAGAGCAATAAAGAAGAGAGAGAAGAATCAAATAGATGTAATAAAAAATGATAAAGGGGGGTATCACTACTGATCCCATAGTAATACAAACTACCATCAGAGTATACTACAAACACCTCTATGCAAATAAACCAATGAATCTAGAAGAAATGGATAAATGCCTGGACACTTACACCCTCCCAAGACTAAACAAGGAAAAATTTGAATCCCCGAATAGACCAAAATAGACCAATAACAAGGTTTGAAATTGAGGCAGCAATTAATAGCCTGCCAACCCAAAAAGTCCAGGACCAAATGGGTTCATGGCGGAATTCTACCAGAGGTACAAAGAGGAGCTGGTACCATTCCTTCTGAAACTATTCCAAACAATACAAAAAGAGGGGATCATCCCTAACTTATTTTATGAGACCAACATCATCCTGATACCAAAACCTGGCAGAAACACAGCTAAAAAAGAAAATTTCAGGCCAATATCCATGATGAACATAGATGTGAAAATCCTCAATAAAATACTGCCACCAAAAAGCTTATCCATTATGATCAAGTAGGCTTCATCTCTGGGATGCAAGGCTGGTTCAATATAAACATAATCCATCACATAAACAGAACCAAAGACAAAAACCACATGATTATCTCAAAAGATGCAGAGAAAGCCTTGGACAAAATTCAACAGCCATTTATGCTAAAAACTCTCAATAAACTAGGTATTGATGGAATGTATCTCAAAATAATAAGAGCTATTTATGACAAACTGCAGCCAATATCATACTGAATGGGCAAAAACTGGAAGCATTCCCTTTGAAAACTGGCACAAGACAAGGATGCCCTCTTTCACCACTCCTATTTAACACAGTATTGGAAGTTCTGGCCAGGGCAGTCAGGCAAGAAAAAGAAATAAAGGGTATTCAAATAGGAAAAGAGAAAGTCAAATTGTCTCTATTTGCAGACAACATGATTGTATATTTAGAAGACCCCATTGTCTCATCGCAAAATCTCTTTAAGTTGATAAGCAACTTCAGCAAAGTCTCAGCATACAAAATCAATATGCAAAAATCACAAGCATTTCTATAGGCCAATAACAGACAGAGTCAAATAATGAACTCCTATTCACAACTACTACAAAGAGAATAAAATACCTAGGAATACAACTAACAAGGGATATGAAAGATCTCTTCAAGAACTACAAACCACTGCTCAAGGAAATAAGAGAGGACACAGATGGAAAAGCATTCCATGGTCATGATTAGCAAGAATCAATATCATGAAAAGAGCCATACTGCCCAAAGTAATTTATAGATTCAATGCTGTCTCCATCAAGCTACCATGGACTTTCTTCATAGTATTGGAAAAAAAACCTTAAAGTTCATATGGAACCAAAAAAGAGCCCATATAGCCAAGACAATCCTAAGCAAAAAAAAAAAAAAAAAAAAAAAAAAAAAAAAAAAAAAAAAAAAAAAAAAAAAAA